>PVJN01045514.1:0-16857 GCA_004026805.1 Lasiurus borealis
TGTTGAATTCCACTTGGATCTGCTGGCTTTTGGAAGGGGAGCTTGGAGGGGATTTAGTGACAACAAAAGGAACCCACTGAGGGGAGCGGGAGGGGGCCAGGGGAGCCAAGAAACCCAAGTGCATTCACGCCGAGGCCGGTGAGGGCCCCTGGGAGCCCAGCGCCAGCCAGAGCCAAGCAGGGCTCCCAGATTCCCAGCGCCTGAGTCACACAAAGGGGCCACTCCCAGGAAGAAAACAGCGGCTTTGCAGGCCTGCCTTCCACTCTGGATGCCTCTGGGCCCAAGGCCCCCATCTGACAGGGCCTGGCACTGCCCCCAGACTGTCCTTTGCAGCCTGCGGGTCCAGGGGTGGGAGGGAGGAGATGAGGACTGAGCAGAAGGCTGCAGCCCAGGGACTGTGTCCCGATCAGGGAGAGACCACAGCCCAGCACTGGAGCCAGAGGGCCTGAGCCATGGGCTGCCTGGGGGCCTGGGTCGGGCACCGTGTCCCAAACAGAAGCTCTACCTTCAGGGACTCCCATCCACACAAACCCCCTAACTCTGGCTCCAGCATCAAACAGAATAGCCCAGGACAGGATCAGAGAATGACAGAGAGAGAGAGAGAGAGAGAGAGAGAGAGAGAGAGAGAGAGAGAGAGAGAGACCACTAGGGGCCGGGCGGAAGGCAGTGACATCTTAGAATGACAGGCCATTAGTTCTGAGGGGAAGACCTGCAGCTGGGTTGGGTGTGATCTGACCAGCTTAGCAGGAGCTCTGGCCTCTTGGCGAGGTTGCTAGGAGAGCAGCCTGGGGTGTGAACTGAGCCTCTGATCTGGCGGTGCCCCTCCTGCTCTGTTAATTTCACTTTTTAAAATGAGCTTCCCGTCTGTGGGCACTTAGCTTCCAGGCTCCCGCAGTTGTCAGGTCACAGGGAGAAGCCCAAGTGGCTTTAACTCCATGTGGGGGAGACACACCCAGAGCCTCCCCTGCCCTCCGACTCTTCCCTTCTCACCGGAGCTGTCATGTCCTGCACTCATGCATTTGAGAGGGGACCACACTGTTGCGTGTGGGCCCAGTCCTGGCGTCGCTGCGGGGCAGCACATGCCCAGTGGGGCTGCCACCGATGCTGTGTGCTCAGCTCTCCTGGGTTAGGAATCAGCGGCGTTCAACCTGCTGCTATGAGGCTCTTGCCTCCAAAGAACATGGATTCCGAGCACCGGGTCCCCTGGAGGGTGAGGAGAATAGGTGGGGCCATTTGCTGCCTCCAGGGACAATGGCCTTCTCTAGGTTAGGGAGTGGGAGCAGTTTCCCTGTCCAGGTGGAAACTTCTAGAAGGCCAGAAAAGCACTCTGTTCCGGATTTTGTCAGAGGCCATCCACATGCCTGGGCCACAGGCCCTGCCACTGCTCAGCTGGGAGGCTCTGGGCCCCGGGGACACTCTCTCTGCACTGAAGAGCTCAGGGACTTGGGTGGGAGCCGGCACTCTGAGCTGATAACCTCGGGCTCGGAAGCAGGGGGACGGCCCTGGAGGTTGGGAGGATGGGTGCTTGAAGGCTGTTTTTAAACCCCAAGTCCCACATGGTAAAGAGCAGGGGCGAAGAGCAATGGCAGGATGAGTTCAGAGGCCTTGGGCCGCTCTGGCACATCACCAAGTGGATTGAGATCAATAGAGTGACTGTAGGAGGAAGGGTCAGGATGGGGTACCAGTCCCTGAGGGCATTTATAGGGTGTAGTGACAGGGCACATGGGATAGGGAGCTCTTACCTAGTGTGGCACCCAGGTAACAGGTCCCTGACTCTGGTCCATGGCTTCTTTCCCCAGCTCCCTTCTGGAGGTGGCCCCAGGGGCCTCAATGAGGGTCAGGACCATCAGAGGCTCCCTGTGTGCATCTGTCCACCTCTGGGGCAGGGAGTGACCTGGCTGCCCAAATCAGAATCCATAGCGCCATTTATTGAATGCTATGTTCCTGGCAATGTGTTAACCATTTACATTCCACTAGCTCAGTAAAACTTCATACGCACTCACAAAGTCAGAACTATTATTATTCCCACTAGAGGCTCGATGCAGGAAGACTCCTGCAAGAATGGGCTTTCTTTTCCCCAAGCTGCTGGCACCGCCTTCCCTGGCTGGAGCTGCCTTTCCACCTTCCCATGCTGCCCAGAGGCCCAGAGTGGCTGGGGTGGTGTGGAACACCGGAGTTATTACCATGGTGACGATGCAAGCATCCCACCCCACCCTGGCCACTCAGTGCCTGCATATGCAAATTAAGCCACCACTCACTCCTGATTGGCTGGTGGGGGCGTCACAAAGGTATAGTCAATTTGCATCTTACTCTTTTATTAGTGTAGATAACCTTGGATCTTCTCTACTCTGATGGGGATCACTCAGATCTCTGGATCCTCTTCTTTCCCCATTCCACTTCCCTCAGCCATCTCACAGTGTGGCAAAAGGCCTGGAAGAGAAGCGGAAATCCTTCTCTTCTATTTTGGACTTCTATTTTGACTTCTTGATCTAAGGTAAGATGTAGAGAGGAGGATAAGTGGTCAGGGGATTATCTGCAGATTCCATTGCTCCAAAATGTTTACTCCTCCCCTCCCAGCAGAAAACACAATAGCAAAGTTTTCTCTGGAGAGTAAAATGTAAATTAAAAATATTTTAATTTTTTTCTCCTTTTGACAAAAACAAGTATGTCCTTTGTAGGGCAAAGCTAGAGAACACAAAGAAGCAAAGATAAGAATATAAATTAATCCCCATTGTACTACTCAGAGGTGAAGATTGCTAAAACCCTTGTATATATTTTTGTAAGTTTCTTCCTACTTCAGACACAAACATACACATATATTTTATACTCTATTTTTAAAAATATGTCTTTATTTCAGAGAAGAAGGGAGCGGGAGAGAGATGGAAATATCAATATGAGAGAGAATCATTGATTAGCTGCCTCCTGCATGCCCCCTACTGGGGATGGAGCCCACAACCTGGGCACGTGCCCTTGACTGGAATCAAACCCAAGACCCTTCAGTCCACAGGTCGAAGCTCTATCCACTGAGCCAAACTGGCTAGGGCTACACTCTATTTTCTTTTTAACGAAGCAAAATGTTATCACTACAATTTGGAAACTGCTTCTCTCTCTCCCCCCCTCCCCCTGCACTCAATAATTTATCTGAATACCTTCCCAAGTGGGGATGTATGTATTCATCCACTATCTCATATTCAATGGCTGTGCAGCATTCCATTCTACTGTTGCACCATAATTAATCAAACTAATCTCCTAATGTTAAATATTTAGAAATTTCCAAATTTTTGTTCCTGTGATGATGCACAATGCTAGTTAAAATCTCAGTGCATCCTATCTGGAATCTTGAAGTGGAATTGGTGGGGTGAAAGGTGGGTGCGTGTTGCCCAAGTGCCCTGAGGAAAGGTTGTAGCCATTTATTCTCATAAACAGTGTTTGAGACCCTCCCTCCCCACCTCCACACACACAAACACACCCTTGCTCTTCCTGAAATATCCTTTCCTTACAATAAAAAAAAAAGGTTGACAATTTGATACATGAAATGCTATCTCATTTTGTTTTATTTAGCATTTCTTTAATTATTAATTGGGGTCAACAGTTTTTCATGTGCCTATCAGCCATTATTGTTTCTTCTCTGAGAGTGTCCATTCATATCCTTTGTCCATTCCATTTCTCAGTTAGATAGTTTTCTTTTAACACAGTTGTTTTATTTGGGTGGAACCTGGCATATCTAAATCACCTAGAGGACTTTTCAAACACTAGGAGGAAGAAAAGAAAGAAGGAAGGGAGAGAGGAAAGGAAGGAGGGAAATAGGAAGGAAAGAAAGAGCCTCATCAGCCCAGATAAATATTTGGTGGAGCCTGGGTATCAGTATTTTTAAAGTGTCCTGTGCTTCGAATGTATAGCCGTGGCTGAGAATCCTTGTTATAAATTAGTTTTCTCCCACTGTCTGGCTCCAAATGCTTTCCTTGCAGAATCTATTCTCGGTACTTTGACACCCAGTTTTCTCCTGTGAAAAATGGGCATCAGCACTGTGAAGCAACACAGCACCTCCCTCCCAAAGTCTATAAATCCCAGGGAGGAGGCCAGAGTTTCAGGAAACGGGGTAAGGCAGATGCCGTGGTCAGGCTCTCCGCCAGGCGGGTTGGAAAAAATTAAAGGAGTCCGCTCAGGCAATGAGACGTGGCCCGAAGATAGCCTGTGCTCCCGGGAGGGGGCCAGCGCCAGGGTTCTCTGGACCCCTCGTGTTTCTCTCTTGGACCCACCTTCCGGAGCTCAGCAGCCTTGCCCATTGTGGCAAGAATTAAATTCTGATCTGCGGCATTTCATCTTTCAGATGTCAGCAGGAGAGAGAGGAGTGTGGGCCCCAGGCCTGGGGTCCTTCCGGAGGGAGCCAGTCCCCTGGCCCGCAGGCACGTGCCAGGTGTGGGCCATGTAGGGGCTGCCTCCACCACCTCTAGTCCTACCAAGGGGTTTATAATATTCTCAAGAACACAAAAACCAACATATTTTAATTCATTTCTGTTAAAAGCTGAAGGATCGCCCTCCCCACCCCTTCCCCTACACACACATACACACACCTCTGCTCACCGCTGTCTAACTGCCTATAGCCGCTCCAGGTTCAAAAGGAAGCTTGTGCCCATCTTGCTCACCCTCTGAGCAGGGGGTGTTAAGGCAGGAGTCCAGAGCTGGGGACTGCACCCCACTGACCCCCTTTTCCACCTCTGGGGGATGGAAAAGGATGAAAGGGTCTTTCTGGTGATCTCATCAGGTGGGTCCCTGGAAACCCCAGGCTGACTCTGCTACTCCAGGTCTCCGGCTGCTGAGGTCTTGGAAGGACTGCAAACATTGGTCTTCCAGGTGCTGGTGCGCAGCAAGGTGGAAGCTCATGCTCAGAGGCTTGAATCTTAGTTCACTTGGTGCTAGTGTGTGACCCTCAGCCTCGATTTTCCCATCTGTAAAATGGACACAGTGATGTTCAGGTTTGCTGAGAGGACAAAGCAGTATGTGGTGTAATGCAGATCCTCAGTAAATGCTGGGCGCTCTGTGTACACCCCTCTGTGTCTTTGCTGTTCCCTCCGTAGTCGGAGCTGAGGGCTCTGAGGCCAACTCTGGAAACTCCATCTACATGATCTCCCCCACATCCCCCGCTTAGTCAGGGAAGGACAGAACCACCCCCTTCCCCAGACATGGCCTCCCAGCCTCTACTTCTGAGCAGAGCTTACAACAGAGGCTGCACCCCTCCACCTGTGCCCACTCCCTGCACCAGGCTACACCCACCCCCCTTGCCTTCTCTGCCACCCTCTCCCCATGAACCCCATGTCCTAACCTCCACTGATTCCCCACAGCTCTTAAGCTTTCCCACCTAGACTTGGTGTTAAAACGTTTACGATAGCCCTCGCCTCATAGCTCAGCCAGTTGGAGTGTCCTCCCCAGTGGGCTCGATCCCCTGTTAGGGCACATGCTGGAGTCAACCAGTGAATGCATGGATGGGTGAAACAGCAGGCTGGTCTTTTTCTCTCTTTCTGTCTAAAATCAATGAATAAATTAAATAAAACACTTATTATAAATTTGGCTCAGTGGATAGAGCGTCGGCCTGCGGACTGAGGGGTCCCGGGTTCTATCACGGTCAAGGGCATGTATCCTGGTTGTGGGCACATCTCCACTGTGGAGTGCGCAGGAGGCGGCTGATCAATGTCTCTCTCTTATCGATGTTTCTGACTTTCTATCTCTCTCCCTTCCTCTCTGTAAAAAATCAATAAAAATATATTAAAAAATAAAATAAAACACTTATTATAAATCTAATCTTTACTGAGCACTTACTTTGTGCCAGGGACAATACTTCAACTCTGTTGTATTAGTAAAGTTGTCATAGGGACCTCTTTGTTACCCCATTTACAGATGAGGGACGTCAGACTAGTTTGGAGTAATTTACCTAAAGTCACAGGCCACTGGGGAGCCAAACTGGGTGCTGACGGCCCCTCCTCTGTGTTTTGTGTCGTGTACTCTGATCTGTCCCCAAGGAGCTTCAGTCCCAGCAGACGTGCTCTCTCCTGCCTGAGCTCCCACTGCACCAGGCTGGTTTCTTCCATATCCATCCACGCTGCTTCCATCGCTATTGTCTGGGCACCTCTTACATCCTTTAACCATGGCCCAGGGTTCTAAATGTGTGTCTTATTCACCTTCAAATCTGGCACTGTGGGTTTTTAACTAGTTTTTTCTAAAATTCTAAGGTAACATGTACTCATTATAGGAAAAAAAAGGGGGGGGGGACACAGAAAAAGTAAAGCAGGAAAAAAAAAGTCACCTATGATCCCACCATCCTGAGAAAACCTTGGTTAACTTATTGGTCAAATTCCTTCCAGTCCACATATGTATTTTGTATATGCCTATATAGTTTTTACTTAGACAAATAATACGCATTTTGCGTAGATATTATACAGCACTATTTTCTACGTGACTTTTTTTTTTTTTTTACATTATATTGTGAGCAATTCCCATGTGAGAAATTCCCTGCAAGAGGGTTTTAGGTGGCTGTATGTTGTTCCTCTGTGATGGAACCACTGATTAAACCACTCCCCCATTGTGGTGATGCATTCAGGGCCTCTCTGATTATTCTCGTGGGAGAAATACCTGCAGTGGAATTGCTGGGACAAAGAGAAGGCTCCTGACAAGGCACAGTAGGCACTGCTCTGTCAAACTCTCTCCCATTCTCCTCTGCCCAGGTGCACCCGCTGACCAGCTAGAGGCCTAATCTTCCAAACCCCTCTGCTCTTTCAGACTGCCCAGAAGCATGTGAGAATGTCACCTGGGGGATGCGACTGAGGGTCCTGGCCCACCTCTACCTAGTCTCCCCCTCTCTTTCATCTGGACTCCTTTGGGTTAAGGGCAGTGTGGCTCAAAGGTTGCTGGATGTAAAAAAGGATTTCAGGTTGGATGGGGACATTCCCCACTAAGCCACCGCCACTAGGCTGGCCTTCTCTGTCACCAGGTTAGCAACGGAGACCTGGCTTAGGGATTGGGGCACATTACAGAGTTTGGCAGGTTTTAAGTTTCATTTAAAAACATTATGTAAAAATATTAAAGAATATTCTGGGGTGGGGGGGAACACAAAATATCATGGCCCTATCTTTTTCATTTGTCCACATCTTTCCTAGTTCAGGGAAGTAGTTGCTGCCTGTGAAATGGGATTGATCTTTATTTATTTTTTTTTACAAAATGTTTTTTATTGCTTTCAGAGAGGAAGGGAGAGAGAGATGGAAACATCAATGAGAGAGAATCATTGATTGGCTGTGCCTCCTACCCCCTCTATACTGGGGAACCAAACCTGGGACCTTTCAGTCTGCAGGCTGAGGCTCTGGTCACTGAGCCAAACTGGCCAGCCCAATGGGAATGACCTCAGATCAGTCTCTCCAAATGTAGCCCAAACCTTCTTGGCTAGATTTTCACAGAGCCTATACGTGACACCCATAAAGCAGTGGCCCCAGGTTCTCCAGAAGAAGGCGGAATTCCTGAGCCTCACAGTCCGTGAGGCCGTGGAGGCCCTGGGCAAGCCCAGCTCGTGGTAAACAATTCGGGACTTAATCTACAGTGGCGCTAAGTGGGTCAGTTCTTCGAGGAAATTTGTGTTATTTTCCAAGTCACTTCTAGGCATCATCCAGGAGACACTTTTCCTAAAGAAGCCGGGGGTTGCCTGCAAGAACAGGTCTCCCTGCTCACCCATCAGTAACCGGCAAGGCGCTCAGTGTCCCCTCCCGGGCGGGGCGGGGCTGGACCAGGCGTCGCCCTTGCTCCAGAGCCCGCTTCCCCAGCTTCAGAGGAGGCGGTGTGTCCCGCAGGCCCGTGGCTCACCCCCTGCTGGGGCCAGAGACTCTGATTCCGTGGAGCCTGCTTTGCTAGCCAGTTCTCGGGGGTCGCTGATGCTGCTGGTCCCAGGGCCCCCACTTAGCGGACGCTGGTCCAGGAGGTGGGCGGGCGGGAGAGACCTGCAGGGCTGTTCAGCCCAGGGAGACAGACGGGGTTCAGACCCAGGGCCGGCAGAGGCTGCACATCCGCAGGCGGGATGCAGACGCCCGGCCTGGGGGGGAGGCGGGGCAGGCGATGGAGCGGGAACGCCGAGCTCTCTGGCGGGGCTGGAGGTCGTGACTGCCCGGGAGGAGGCTCGGGCGCTTGTGCCCAGCGGCCAGGCCGGCTCGAGTACCCCTGGGGCAGCGTGGGCAGCGGAGGCAGCCGGCGGGGTGGGCGGAACCTGCCCGGGGAGCGGCGGCGGCGGGGTCTCATCCGGACACCCTGGCGGCTCCGGCGACCGCGCTCCCCGCCCCTCCCGCCCCCGACCGGCCCCACTGCGCGCCCGCTGGGCTTTCCGGTGCTCTGGCTCCGCCTGCCAGACGGAGGGAGACGGGCAAAGGCGCAGGGCGGGGCTGGGGGCTGGGGGTGCTGCCCTGACGTCTCCCTCCTGAACTGCCCACCGCCGGCGTCCCTGCGCGAACCCCCGCGTCTCGCTGCCGGTCCCCGGTGCGCGGCCCCTCCAGGCCCCGGGCGGAGCGGGGAGGCTCCCGCGCACACGCCTTCGCCCCCCTCGGACCTCGGACAGTGGGCCCGGAGCTGCCCGCCGCAGCTCGCTTCGCCCGGGGGCCTCGGCTTCTCCCTGCGCGGCGCACGCGGGGTGCAGGCGGACGGCTGCGGGGCTCCTCCCAGCCCCAGGCGCCCGGCCTCTCCACGCGGGGCCGTGCGCGCGGCAGAGGTGGGAGGGGCTGCGGCGGGGCGGGGAGCGGGGCGGGGAGCAGCGGGGACCCCGGGGGGCGGAGGGAAGGAGGCGGGGAGCGGGACGGGGCGTCCGAGCGCCTCGGCCGGACTAGCCCGAAGTCTTGGCCCCCAGATGGGGCTGCGGAGCCGCTAGCGCCCCCACCGGGAGGGCCCGGTGCGAAGCCCCTCACTCCCTGCAGCCGGGGGTGCTGCCACGTGTTTGCCGGGGGCGGGAGGGGGCAGCAACGGGAAGGAGCGTGCCTGCGGCCGGACTGGAAAATCCAGCGGGGCCGGCGGCCCCCGGGGTGTCCCCCGCCCCTCCCCTGGAGGCGGAAGCCTGGCCGGCCTGCCCCCGTCACATGCCCCGCGGGCCCGGGAGCCGCCAGGGACTTGGCGAACGGAGAGTCGAGGAGCGTTGCGCGTGGAGGCCCAAGACTGCGTGGAAATGGCATTACTGTCAACTTCCATCCCTTTCCCCACAGACTCCATGAGCTCCAAGACGCCAGCTCTTCACCCCCCCCGCCCCCCCTGAGGTGGCAGCTTCCGACACATTATCCAAAGGACTGCGTGTCCTCCCCAGCCGCCCCTGCCCCCTCTGCAGGGAGGCGAAGCTCCCGCAAAAGGTCAGATGGTTCGGAGATAGAAGACAGTCTGGTTCCGTGTAGCTTAAAGATTTATGCACACATATAACCTATAAGCACACAGTGTTATACAGCAGTACCTCGAGATACAAGTTTAATTCGTTCCGTAACCTTGAGGCGTGGGAAACTATGAGACACTCGAGTTGCGGTAAACTGGTGGGTCGTGTGCAGCTGGCTTATTACTCCTATCTCAAATGTTCCTCGTATTTCAAAGCAAAAATCGCTCGCTCGACAGCTCGTATCTCAAAAATCTCATGTTAGGGCACTCGTATCTCGAGGTACCACTGTATATAAATATAAATCTATTTATATAAATAACATTATATATAGATAGCATTATATGTAAATATATAACACCATATTTGAATATATACAGTAATACGCATGTTTAAATACATATACTTGCACATATATTTGGCCCACAGAATCTAGAGCCTACCCTGATCCAGGATGGTCTCGTTTTGAGATCCTTATCTTAATTATATATATGCAAAGACCTTCCCCCCCTCCGCCCCCTGAAATGAGGTCATAGTTTACAGGTTCCCGGAAGATTTATTTGTTAAGGGGTCACCCGGGAGGAAGGAAGGGAGTGCTGTGACAGCTGTCCAAGGGCACCCCTCAAGCTTAACCACTTGAACTCACACTGACATTTTCCTCTAAAAACCTAGAGCAAGGGAGGCCTCCTCAGCAAACCACACAGAACACGGGAGAAAGCTCTGCAGAGCCAGAGGCTCCCGCTGGGCCGGGGCAGGTGTGGTCCTCCGGGCAGGCCCGGGGCCACGCGGCTTCCTTTCCAGGAATGGCTCCCAGGCACGAAGGCCCCTCCCGGGACTGGTGAAGCCCACACGGGTCTCAGGCCGGGACCGGCCAGCTGGTCCAGCTGGAGAGCTGGGGCCAGAACGAGGAAGCCAGCCTCTCGGAAGGGCTGGCCACGGGGGCACTCGGCCCGTCTGGCAGAAGTGTCCAAGGCCACGGTGTGCCGTGGTGCCCGGCACTGCAGCCCCTGGGTGTCCTGGGTGCTGTGGACTCTGTGCGGGCGCGCCCTGGAGTCCTATAGTGCGAGTGCGTGCGGCCCTAGAGGCAATTCTGTCACCCAGACCAGTTTCTAGAAACATCAGAAACCCAGCTTCCAGAGGCAACTGCGCACGCATGGCCCCGTGAAAAGACTCCAGGCAATGAGATGGTGACTTGTTTTCTCTGGGGGCCTCGCTACCCTCACCCTCACCATCACTGCCAACACAGGTGAAAGCTTTCCTCCAGCCCCACCTGCCTCATGAAGCCCGAGAGCTGCCTTGCAGCCGCAGGGGACATCCCAACGTGGACCAAGCCTGGACTTATATCTAGAACCCACAGGTCTCCACAGCAGAGGGGCCAGGTGCCCTCGGTCAAGTGTCATCCTAAGGATCCGTTTCCGAGGGCTGAGTAGTAACCAAATGCCACAAGCTTCTGAGGCCAGAAGCCCGCGTCAGGTGGAGTAGGGTTGGCTCCCTCAGAGGCGCTGAGGTGTCGGCCTCATGCCTGTCCCCCAGCCTCTGTGGTGGCTGGCCATCCCGGAGGTCCTGGGGATCCTGAGACACAAGCCATGGGTCTCCAGTCTCTGCCGCCATCTTCACATCACCTCCCGCTGGTGTCTCTTCTTCCTCCCTCTCCTCTCTCTCTATCTTTTTAAAATATATTTTATTGATTTTTTTTACAGAGAGGAAGGGAGAGGGATCATTAGAAACATCCATGAGAGAGAGACCTGCATGCACGCCCCGCCCCGCCCCCCCCTCACTGGGCATGTGCCCATAACCGAGATACATGCCCTTGACCGGAATCAAACCTGGGACCCTTCAGTCTGCAGGCCCAAGCTCTATCCACTGAGCCAAACCGGTTTTGGCTCTTCTCTCTTTTTAAACAATTAATTAAATTACATTGTTAATGGAAGTAAAATAGGCATAGCATAAAATGCACCATTTTGACTATTTTTAAATGTACAGTTCATTGGCATCAAGTACATTCACATCCTTCCCTCCTTTGCAAAGACAGTTATATCCCTGGATATAGAGCCTACCCTAATCCAGGATGGTCTCGTTTTGAGATCCTTATCTTAATTATATATGCAAAGACCTTCTCCCCCCCACCCCCTCACATGAGGTCATAGTTTACAGGTTCTGTGAAGACTTATTTTTTGAAGGGGTCACCACTCAACCTAGCATAGCCTCCAAGTCTCATCTGTGCAATGGGAAGCCTACTTCCATCTCTACCTCTATCACAGATGCCATCTGTGCTAAGGGGTCGGTGGCCGTAGGCCTGGCCCATTTTGTAATTGTGTGGCCCCTTGTGTCTCCATGTGGCTGGAGTTCCGACACCATGGGGATTCCCTCTCCACAGGAGAGAGACAGGCCTCTCCTACTGTAAATAGACACCCGGTCACTGAAAGTGGGACAGCAGGCCGGAAGGGGAGGGTCTGGGTAGGGCCAGGCTGGGAGGGATGCCTCTTTAATCTCTCTACCCATAGAAGGCATTCCTCATAACCCCCGAGACTGCAGTGCAGAATGGGTATTAGCCTTGAGACAGACAGGTCTCCATTCTCTCCTCCACGAGCCACCTTTCCCAATGGGCTGGGGCCTCTGCAAGGAGGCAATGCGACGAGGCAGAAACCAGGACCCTGCTTGTGGCCTCTAGGAGCTGTCCCCTTGCCCCCCAGCACACACATACATCTTGGTGGCCTTCCAGATTCCCACTGTCCCCTGCTGGACTCCTCCCTGGTCACGCCTGGCCGGAGTGGCCTCTTACCCCTCTGAATTCCTTCGCCTCTTCTTTGGCTCTCAGCCCCTCACAGCAGGAGGCGCATGACACGCAGGTGACCTGGGGCAAGTTACCCAACCTCAGTTTTATTACCTACAGAGCGGAGATCATCATAGTAGATACTTCAGGGGTGGGTGTGAGGCTCAAATGAGAGAACTAGCTTGAGAGGTCAAATAGACGCATGGACCTGGAGCCAGGTGCCCGGGTTTACATCCAGTTTGCTGTGGGCTTTGGGGCAACTTTCTTAACCTCTCTGGACCCCAGTCTTATCATCTGTAAAGTGGGATGAGAATAATGGTACCTATTTCCTAGGACTTTGGGGAGATTCACTGAGCTGATACATGGGAAGCACTTGGAAGAGAGCTAGGTAAGAACCAGCTACCATGACTGTTGTTGTTATTGAGTTTAACCCTGTGCTTTGCATGTAAGAAGCTCTGAAGAAATTGATGACAAGCAAGTTAAAACATAAGCGCTCCAACCTGCCTTCTCCCCTGGAACCTGTTTTCCCAATTAGCTTGAGCTTCTCAGTGGGATGGGGGCACAGCGGGGGTTTGACACAACTTGGTTGATTCAGGGGCCCAAAGAGCTGCCAGGTGCTGTCTGTGTTTCCCTTTCTTATTTTGTGGTGGTGGTAATGGGGGTGTAGGGAGGGGGAGGCAGTGTCACCACTTTCATGGGGAAACTTCATGGAGAGGCTACAGACCTTCTCCCCGGAAAGGTGCTCGGAAGCAAATATTTATAGTATGTTGCACAGAGTTTCAGGGGATCCCTGGACCCCCTGAGGGCCAGAGTGAGAAGCTCCTCTTTAGATAACACACTCTCCTGTTGGTTGGTTTTACTCCAACCAAACAGAAGCTAGCCTTGCTCCTTCACTCATCAGTGGGCGGCACGGCTTCCACCCTGGCTCCCAGGCCCCATGCTACCTCCCCCATGTCCCCTGGCTCAGTGCCCACTGCAAGCCACAGCCCTTGGGTAGGAGCTGAACACGGCACCTGTTCATCATTGGAGGGCTTAAAGAAGAAGAAGAAGAAGAAGAAAAACATACAACAGACTCAACTTTAAAAAAAATCAGACAGAGGGATCCTCCTCCCAGCCAAACATCGTAAGTCACAGGACTCTTGTTTGCTGAGTGGGACTAAAAGGTATTTATGACCAAGAGGCCCTGGACTCACCCTGAGCTGAGTGATCCAGGAGTTACCCAAACTCTGGTGGCAGGGGTGACTGTGGGCTGGAGATCAGATAGCTTTCAGGGGAGGTTCTATTGCGTTTATTCATGGATGATGTGATTCTCCCCCCCCCCCCCCAGCATTTAATGGTAAGTGTAGTTTCAGAATTTTAGTATATGTTTCTGGGAAGATGATAACCCAAACAACATCTGTTTACTTGACGTCAATTCTTTTCTTGGAATTGGCCTACTTGCTGTGGGACCCATCCATCCATCCATTCATCCATTCATCCATGCATCCATCATCCATCCATGCATCCATCCATGCATCCATCCATGCATCTATCCATCCATCCATCATTTATTAGGTACCTTCTCTATATGAGAAGCTGTTCTAGGCACCGGGGACATAGCAGTGAACAGGCAAAAATGAAGTCTCAGCAGGAGGGATGGCTAACACAAAATAAACAAAAAATATGTCAGCTGGTAATGTGTGCTGAGAAGAAAAACACAGCAGGCAGGGGCCAGAGAGGGCTGGGCGTGTACAGGAAAGGCTTCTTTGAGCAGAGGCCCGAAGGAGCGAGGGAGGGAGCCAGGCAGGGGTCTGAGGAAGGTCCCAGAGAGGAAGGAGAGCCGTCCACTAACTGGTTGATAATCTGCAGGGCCAGTTCCCACAGCTGGGGTTATCAAAGTTACTGGGTGACCCCAGCCCTCTGCTGGAGCCTTTTCTGGGCACAGGTCCTCCCCGGAAGGAAGGCTGTGCACTTGGGCCTTCCTTCATGTCATGCGTAGAGGACTCTTTCTTCCTCAATGGTCCCCCTCCCTGTTATACCTATGCTTTGCAGAGCCCCAAGTCTTCTGCTGAACACTGGATGAAGTTGTAGGTATTTGAAGACATTGATCTTTAGGAAGATTATATTATTTGCTATAGACAATGTTTGTGTCCCCCAAATTAATATGTTGAAATCCTAACCCCCCAGAGTGGTGAAACTAAGAGATGATCCTTTGGAAAGTAATTAGGTCATGGTGGTGGGGTCCTCATGTTTGGGATTAGTGCCTTATAAGAGACCCCAGAGAGTTCCCTCACCCCTTCTGCCATGTGAGGACACAGTGAGAAGATGGCTGTCTATGAACCAGGAAGCAGACTTTCACCAGAACCTAGCCAAGCTAGTGCCTTGGTCTTGAACTTCTCAGCCTCCAGCACTGTGAGAAATAAATTTCTGTTGTTTATAAGCCATCCAATCTATGTTATTTTTGTTAAAGCAGTCTGAAGGGACTAAGGCCTATCAGAAGAAATATAGGGGATAGAGGAACAAGCTAAAGGACACCAGCTAGAAACAATCAGATAAATCCAGAATATGGGACATTCTACAAGACAAATGACCTGGTCTCTTAAAAGAAAAGAAAAAAAAATCGAGGCAATAAACAATAAAAGGATGGGAGAACTGTTCTAGATGAAAAGGAATATATAACCAAATGGGATGCATATTCCTTTAGCAGACCCGGCAAGCTATAAAAGACATTTTAGGGACATGTCGGGGATTTTAATAGACTGAATTTCAAATGGTGTTCAGAAATTATTGTTAATTTCCTAGGTGAGATAACAGGGTTAGAAGAAGAATATCCCTTGATTTTGGATATGATGTTGATGTGTGTGTTTGAGGGGGAGGGTGGGAGGCGGTGACATAATTTATTCTGAGGTTGTTCAGCCGAGTAAATAAGCAAGTAAATAAAATCTAAGATATCTAAGTTTCAGCTTGGTTCCAGGGAGGAGAATGAGATGCCCCAAGGGATACGACTCACCGGCCTGTGCTCTGCCAGGCACAGGTGCTTGACAAACCACAGGGTGTGGACTTTCTGTGTGATCAGGGATGGAATGAGCACCAGCACCTGGCACCCAGTAGGTGTTTAATCCAAGTTGAAGGAGTGAATGGAGAGTCTTTGTGGGGTTCATTTCCTAGGATGGGCTCTGGCTGGATACGCCCGCCCAGCATATTTCCGTCCCATCCACCCTTTAAGCCACCATAGAACCATTGAAACCATGGGTCCATCACAAGACACAAGTGGGTGTCAGCCAGGGTCACCTTTAAGGACGTGACTGGGAAGGTCTGAGGTCTCCCTGAGTCCCCTCAGCACCTCCCTGAGGCTGAGTCTTGGGACTCAGTTACCTCCGTAGCCTCTTGGTGTAAGACAAAAGTAGCTTGCTCATAATCTCTCCATCATGAACAGCTGCCCCACTGGTCCCTAATTATTTCACTGAATTGGGTGCTGCATGTTTAATAGCCATAAAGGGCTCCCAAGTCAGGCACCCAATAAGAACCTAGTGATGATAATAATAAAAATAGCTAACATTTATGGAGCAGTATTTTCAAGTGTCATGCTAAGTGTTTAACACAAGTGACCTCTTTAATTCTCCTAAGTAGTTGTATTCCTTGGGGCAGCTCATTCTCCTCATTTGAATCAAGCTGAAACTTAGATATCTTAGATTTTGTTTACTTATTTACTTTGCTGAGCAATCTCAGAATAAATTATGTCCACCCACACATACCAACATCATATTCAAAATTAGGGGGTGTTCTTCTGCTGACCCTGTTATCACACCTAAGCAATTGTTTTTCCTTTTTTAAAAAAACAATTGTTTTTATTGATTTCAGAGAGGAAGGAAGAGGGAGAGAGAGGTACAAACATCAATGACATGAGAGAATCATTGATGGGCTTTCTCTTGCACAACCTACAGTGGGGATCAAGCCTGCAACCCGGGCATGTGCCCTGACCAGGAATTGAACTGTGACCTCCTCGTTCATAGCAGTAGGCCGATGCTCAACCCTGGAGCCACGCCGGCCGGGCAATTGTGGTATTTTTTTTACTTGAATTCCTATCCCCATTTTACAGCCGGTTTCATAGTGTCGCAGTTAGGAAGCAGCAGGATTCAGATTCTCCCACCTCATTCCTGCTTCTCTTCCCAGAGCGGTGGTCAGGCCGGACTTCCTGTGGCCTCAGAGGCTTGGGAGTACTTTGTGCTGGGGGCCTGGGAGCACTTGACAGCCACATGGGAAAGCCCTGGGCCACCAGAATGCGAATGCTGGTCTCCTGGATGTCTGTTGTTCCCTACCAGCCTCTGTGAAGACATGGTTATCTACAAGAGAGCCTGTCCCTTTCTCACATCCTTCAGAAGCACACCAACGACGATGTCAACTTATGTCATCTTGTATGGAAGTGCCTGGGAGGACCCTTTCCCCAGGGGTCAGCCCGGGAGCTACAGACGAGGGTGCAGACACACCCCTTCAGCTGGGAAAATGGCTTTCTTGTCAGTCAGCAGGGAAAGGGCTTCCTGGCGGGTTCCCCCGGCACTTGAGCTGGGACAGGTGCCCTTTCTCATCTGAGCTCCTTTCCCTCCAACCTCCAGGTTGGCGGAGGCTGGTATTAGATCAACACTTGTTGTCCGGGTGGGCTCTGCCCAGATTTCCCACCCCTGACTGCATTCTTTCAGCAGGTATCTGGTGACTGGCCTGTGGGTGCCAG
>PVJN01045515.1:0-16720 GCA_004026805.1 Lasiurus borealis
CTCTCAGGGAAACCACAGTTGAATCAGAGGCAGGACAAACCCACATAAAACATTAACCAAAACCTTTCCCTTTCTTGTTATCTGAGCAGTGAATGAATTACAGGTAGGGATATAGGAATTCAGATCAAGAGGTCAACATGTGGGCTGGATCACCCATCCCACAAGGTTTCATGTTAGTCTCCAGTAATGGGAAACTATAAATAAATATCTTGATTTCCGAATAAAGCTGAAGAAATGTTGAATGAATCCTTTTCTTCCTATGCCATTTAAAACTTCAAACTTAAAATGAGGTTGCCCATTCAGTTCAGGTACATTAATTCAGTCAGTGGTACCTCGAGATATGAGTGCCCTAACATACGAGATTTTTGGGATACCAGCCGTCGAGCGAGTGATTTTTGCTTTGAAATATGAGCAACATTTGAGATAGGAGTAATTGCGTGGATTGGCCGGCTGCACACGACCCACCAGTTTACCTCAACTCGAGCGTCTAATAGTTTCCCACGCCTCAAGGTTACGGAACGAATTAAATTCATATCTCGAGGTACCACTGTACTTACAATCCTTAAGTGGTCCAAAGTAGAGGTCTCTTAGGAAAAAATAATTATACCCTGTTTGCTGAACAAAAATCAGAGTCAAGAGTGGCTGAATCATGGGACAATGAGACTAGTGAAGAGTTGTGGGCCAGGTTCTTTGGGAAGAGGGGTTGAGAGAAGAGGGTGCAGTTGTGTGCCAAAAATACCAAAGGAATCTTCCTATAGCTGCAAACAGAAAGCAGGGCCTAAAACCAAAGAACCTGGGCCATTTTGCACAGTCAAATTCAAGAGGTCAAGAGAAAACCAAGATGATGACATAGGTGAGCACCTAAACTGCTGCCTTGCACAACAATCTCAAAACTACAGCTAAAAGACAGGACAGACATCATCCAAAACCACAGGAAAGCTGGCTGAGTGGAAATTCTACAACTAGAAGGAAAGAGAGAGGCTCACGAAGACTCAGAGGAGCTGCAAAAAGCTGAGGTACTGAGACACATGCATGGAGAGGACAGGTGGTAGAGTGCTTGGCTGGCTTCCTCTAGTGAGAAGGAGACAGAAACTCCTGACTGCACTGAACTCCAGTGCTGACTGCACTGAATCCCAGTTCTGGACAAGACTCATACAGGGGGAGTCTGTACATGGTTAGAAAAGGGAGGAGTGCATGGAAACTCAGGGGAGCCGCAAAAGGCAAAGGTCTAGAGGAGCATGCATGTGAGTGAATGCAGAGAGGACTGACTGCTAATGGTGTAGCTAGCTTTCTCTATCAGGAGGAAGACAGAATTTCCTGACTATGTTGAACTCCAGTTCCAACTGCACTGAACCCAAGTTTTGGGTGAGACTCATACAGGTTCCTGGAACACACAGAAACTCAGGGGAGCCACAAAAGGCAGAGGGCCGGAGGCACATGCAAGTGCACGAAGAGAGGGCTGCAGTGATTACAAGGGACACTGAAACCCAGGGGCCTCGTAGGGCAGGGCTGTTGGGAAGCCAACGCTGTCTGCTCAGCCCTGAGACTCCACCCCATCCAAGTCGAGGACAGAGACTTTTGCAATTTTGCAAGTCTTGTATCATAAGGCTGACTCCAGAGCAGAAGTTCTCCTGGCATAGACATAGCTGATCCTCACAGCCAATTGGCCTGGAGGTCAATTCGCCTCATTGATACCAACAACAATCAAAACTGAACTACAACAAGGCTGTACACACAGTCCACAAAGGGGTACACCGAGAGAGTAACTGGGGAGGCAGAGCTACTGGGCCATATAGGATATCTAGCACACAAAGCTACTCTACCAACTCAGGGATGCAGTGAAAATGCAGAGACAAAGGAACAGATCACAAACGAAAGAAATGGAGGAAAACAAACAACTGGATATAGAGTTCAAAACCACAGTTATAAGGTTTTTCAAGAATTTCCTAGAAAAGATCAATAAATTTAACAAGACCCTCAAGGGTACAAAAAAAATCAACTAGAAACTAAACAAATACTGACTAAAATAAAAAATATTATATGGAGACCTAACAGCAGACTAGAGGAACACAAGAATCAAGTCAAAGATTTGAAATACAAAGAAACAAAAAACACTCCACTGAAAAAGCAAGAAGCAAAAAGAATCCCAAAATTTGAAGATAGTGTAAGGAACCTCTGGGACAACTTCAAGCATACTAACATCAGAATTATGGAGTGCCAGAAGAAGAAAGAAAGATATAGAAAACCTATTTGAAGAAATAACGACCGAAAACTTCCCCTACCTGGTGAAAGAAATAGACTTACAAGTCCAGGAAGTACACAGAACCCAAACAAAAGGAATCCAAAGGGGACCACACAGCATAATTAAAATGCCAAGAGCAGCCGAGACCGGTTTGGCTCAGTGGATAGAGCGTTGGCTTACGGACTGAAAGGTCCCAGGTTCCATTCCAGTTGGAGGCATGTACCTTGCTTGTGGACACATCACTGTGGGGCGTGCAGGAGGCGGCTGATCGATGTCTCTCTCTCATCAATGTTTCTGACTTTCTATCTCTCTCCCTTGCTCTCTGTAAAAAATCAATAAAATATATTAAAATAAAATAAAATAAAATGCCAAGAGCAAAAGACAAAGAGAGAATCTTAAAAGCAGCAAGAGAAAAACAGTTAATTACATGCAAGGGAGCACCAATATGATTGTCAGCTGATTTCTCAACAGAAACTATGCAGGCCAGACAGGAGTGGCAAGAAATATTCAAAGTGATGAATAGCAAGAAACTACAACCAAGCTTACTCTACCCAGCAAAGCTATCATTCAGAATTGAAGGTCAGATAAAGAGCTTCACAAAAAGAAAAAACTAAAGGAGTTCATCAACACCAAACCAGTATTATATGAAATGTTGAAAGATATTCTTTAAGAAGAGGAAGAAGATGGTAAAGATAAAAATTATGAATAACAAATACATATCAACAAGTGAATCTAAAAATCAAATGAATTAAAATTCTAATGAACAAAATAAACTGGTGAATGTAAGAGAACCAGGGGCATAGAAAGGGAGTGGACTGACAATTCATAGGGGGAAAGGGGTCAGGGGGGTGTGGGAAGAGACTGGACAAAAATTGTACACCTATGGATGAGGACAATGGGGAGGCGGTAAGGTGGGGGGAGGGAGGGGACCAGGTGGATGGGAGCTATGGGGGAAAAAAGGAGGAACAACTGTAATAATCTGAACAATAAAGATTTGTTAAATTTAAAAAAAAAAAAGATTTCACAGCAAATACTGGCTTTACTAATAAAGAGAAACAAAGCCAAAAGAAAGAAAGAAAGAAAGAAAAATCAAGAGGTCAGGGGACACAACAGGCCTCTTAATAAGATTCTGAAAGTTAAAGGCAGGAAAGGTCAGGTAAGCACCTGCCTTAGGGTAAAATAAGAACAACATAGGCCCCAGAAGGCAGATCACAAACCAGGAGCATAAGAACTGGAGTTGTTATGGACCTGCCTGCATTTGTTAATGATTCTTTCACCATCGGACCATGCTCTGTAGATTAATACCAGGCCAGCTTTTCTGCTTCCCCTCAGGAGGGATATTACAGGCCATAGCAACAAAACTTTGAGTGCATCTGAGAAACACAAAGCACTCAACTGCAGTGCTTGAAAAGAGAGATAACCAAGGCAGCTTCAAGGACACACTCTGGGAACCTTCAGTCACTGTGAGTCTTTACTAAAATATTTTAAATGCCCAGGAGAAAATGGATAATTATTCTAGGCTTATTCCTAGATCCACCAGGTCTGTCTTGGGATGGAAGTAGGGGCAGAGTTACTATGCAGCACAATAGGGCCCATTGGGGGCCCATTTTCTGTATTGGGCTATTCCTGGAGAGAGAAATTGTTGGGATCAGAAAAATGACTCCAATTTTAGCTTACCACAGTGTCCAAGATTTATTTATTTATTTGTTTGTTTATTTATTTATTTATTTATGTATTATTTCATGAAAATGGCATATCATAGCAGTATGGTTCAGAATGGAAGCTCTGAGCCAAGTGCTCAGGATCGATTTCTGGTTTTATCTATTATAAACACTGTACTTTCTTCACCTGTCAAAAGCAGTCAGCTACTTCACAAGATTGCAGTACATAATAAAAGACTGCATTCACATTATGAGCCTAGCATAGTGCCTGTCACAATAAGCACTCAATAAACTGTAGCTATTATTTTTCATTCATTCAAAAATGTTTAATGAATACTGATTATGCATCAAGCACTATCCTCATTTTCCTTCCATTCATTATCATACTCTTATGTTCCTAACTTAGTAATTTACCAGGAATGTGGGCGTCATCCTAAACTCCTCCCTCCCCCTCACCACCGCCCACTTCTAAAGAGGACAGGTTCTGCCTATTAAACATCCGTCAGCTCCTTCTCTCTTTTCTTTTCCTCACTATCACTGCCTGACTCAAACCTTCTTTAATTTCTCTTCTCAAACATGATACTCATCTGCTCTGTGTCTCCCAAAGGCTAGTGTCACCCTCATCCAATCTATTCTCCATCTATATTCTAAATTGTCTTTTGAATACACATATCTGACAAAATCACGCACTTGCTCAACTCCTCTATAAGATAAACTCACAACTCCTACCTCGCCACAGGTCTTTGTGATCTAGCCCAGCCTGTGTCTCCAGCCCTCTCCCCAGCCCTCAACCTGTGCCCATGCTAAACAGGCTGGAGTCCCGACCGGATGATGCTAATCCTGCTGCTGAGTCACCTATCCCTCCCTTCTGACAGCTCCTTCTCTTACATTAAAGCTCATTATTCAATCAGTGAATACTTCCTAACACTTATAAGGAGTGAAGTCTGTGCCAAGTTCAAGGAGTGTGGTGTGAACACACCCAGTCCTTTCTTTCTCACAGAAAAAATGACTTTGAGGCTCTCAAGGGGGAAATGAAGCATGATTGAGGTAAAGCTGTCTCAAATTTAGCACTGCTACCCTCATCTGTTGGATATCTTACAGGATTAGAGAAATTGAATAGATTTTGGCATCAAGCCCAAAGGTACTTCAGCATATTTCAATCCCAACAGTAAACTGTGATAGTGGATTTACTCATTTTAACTCATAAAGCTATAATGTATTTGAAAAGATTGATTTGAATTATAAAAATAATGATCAGGCCCGGCTGGCATGGCTCAGTGTTTGAGCATTGACCTATGAACCAGGAGGTCACGTTTCAAGTCCCAGTCAGGGCATACGCCCATGGCTGGGGGCTCAATCCCCAGTGTGTGACACGTAAGAGGCAGCCAATCAATGATTCTCCATCATCGTTGATGTTTCTCTCTCTCCCTCTCTCCCTCTCTCTCCCCCCCACTTCCTCTCTGAAATAAATAAAAATACTTAAGATTTAAAAATATACACAATGGTTTCACCTCTGTTAAAACCTTTAAATCAGTGCCATAATATTCATTGAAAACACTTTATGATCAACTGAATAAAAATAGTATTGTTTCATTTAATAAAAACACAAAAAATGATCAAAAAGTTGCTTCAATATCTACATATATAAAAGCCTAAGCAACTGTTTGACCAGTAGCTATGATGCACACTGGCCACCAGGGGGAAGATGCTGAATGCACAGACATGGAAACATGGGACAGACTGATGAATCTCAGAGGGATAAAGGATGGGAAGAGATTAACCAAAGACCTTATATGCATACTGGAGGCCCAGTGCACAAATGCATGCACCAGTTGGGTCCCTTGGCCTGGCCTGTGAGGATGGGGCCAAAACCAGCAGTCTGACATCCCCTGAGGTGTCCTGGATTGCGAGATGGTGCAGGCCTGGCTAAGGGACCCCATTGGTGCACAAATCCATGCACTGGGCCTCTAGTAGTATTATAAAGTTGTAGGGCATTAAAAGTTAAGTAACTGAAAGTTTCTGCAATTGTCTAGGGGTAATAACAGGCTGGGCTTATTTCTATATGGTTAGGAAATAATACAAAATATAGTTGATTGAAACAACTTTAAAATCATGCCTTTCTAATTAATATATTTTACAGCATTCATTGAGTAAAATTCTTACTGAATAAGCCCAACAGACTGCTTACAAAGACAAGTAGATGATTAAACTGGAAACTGTCCTCGTTTTTCCTGCAATGGTGACCACGTTCATTCAAATTCCCAGACCTGCAGAAACATCGGTCATATTGGAACAGGAAGCCTGTTTGGTACATAGATATGTCATAGAGCTCATGTCCTTCTATTGGACTTTCCAGTGGGTTTGTGACCTCCTACACTAGGATTTAGGGCCCTTGTGGGCAGGAGCCTGTCTTATTGAACAGAGCTCAGTGAGGAGTCTGGCACACACAGGGCACCCAGTAACTGTAGGCTGAGCTGTCTGTGCTCAGCTCAGCTCCAAGAGAGATGCTGAGGTAATGGACCATCCTTCCTAAGAGCTACTACCCAGCTGCAGTAAGGCCCACCAGTTTAAATTTCTCAGCCCCATCTGGGACCCACCTTCTTCACAAAGTTTCATGTGGCTTTGGCACTAACTTACTAAACACAAGCCATCTGAAATATTTTGATCCTGAAAGTGACCCCCAATCACTACGTCAAATGACGCGGCTCTGCCATATCATACCAGGGAAAGCAAGGACAACTGGGTTACTGAGTTATGAAATTAATGTTCCCTTGGGCCTCTGTGGCAAAGCGTGTGATTGGCATCGTTATCTCCCATCAGCCTAGTGACCCTGGCTGGTATGTTGTATACCATCGGGCAGGCCTGGAGGAGATGGAAAACTTGAACTGTTACTTCCTCCACCACATGCCCCCGTTCAGCAGCGCGCCCATTCTATGCACCCGTTCCACCTTTCAGTCTTACTTTCAGTACAGCCGTTTCAAACGTTCAAGAACCTCCTCTCAGCCTGAGCACAGGACCCGGGTGACTCATTTTTGAATGTCCCCGTGGAAATAGCAACTCCTCCCTTTGCTGAGAAACAGCTTCAATGAGCAGGAAATAATACTGAGCTCGGCTGGGGTCTCGGAAGGGGGCATTCCCTCCCACAGTGTGGGCACCTGGACGCTGTCACTACTTCTTGTCTGCAGTCTTCCAAAAAATAAAAAATAAAAAAAATGAATTTTTCTCCTGTGGGCCTAGAAGGAGCTGTTGCAAAGCTGTGTCCATTTCCCCCCAGGTCCTGGCTCCCCACTTACATACATAAAGTCAAGGAATAACCATTCTGGTATTGTTGAGAAACTGTCATCTAACAGGAAGTGAAGAGGGGATCAAACCGAAGTGACCCCTCCCCAATGAAACAAACAAAACAAACAAACAAAAAACTCTGGACTTGCAGCAAAAGTAGTCGTAGGCGAGTCCTTAAAGAGAGCCTGCTGTCCACAGGTGCCTTTGACATAGTTTCTCCATTAGAACGCGACTCCCTGGTCTGAGAAACCCGGTGCCCAGCGAGCTCCCCGGGTGGGTGCCAAGAGGGGGCGTGAGCCTGGGGTCTGGCCCCAAGGACTCCAGCTCATCCCTCCTGCCCCGGAGCCAGCAGTACCCCCACCTCTCCACCCCCGCCCCCGACCCCCGAGAGAAAAAGCAAACAAACGAACCAGGAACAGGCGGAGCGTGGGGACCGAGGCGCGCTGTCCTGCGCGGACGCCAGCCAGCGCCGGGCGCGGAGGGAGTCAGGGCACCTGCCGCGCGGCTCCCCACGCCTCCCGTGCCGCCGCCGCCGCCGCCGCCCCGGCTCCGCGCTGCCGCTGCATCTGGGCGCCGCCGGCCCAGCCCTCGGTGTCGGAAGCGCCCACAGCTGGGGACCAGGCCCCGCCCCGGGAGGACAGCCCTGGGTCCCCGCGCGTGTCCCCGCCCCGCCTGGAGTCCGTACGCGCCCTCTGAAGGGAGCTGGGTGGATCCCCTTCTTCCTCCTCCCCTCCCCTGCGCGCCCCGCCGCTCTGGGTACCCGCTTCCCACCTCCCTTTCCTTCCCACGCCCTCCCACCACCCCGGGCGGAAAGGTGGCCTGGAGGCGCCGGACTTTCCGTGGGAATCCCCGCTGCGCCGGTGACGCGGGCCTGCGGGTGCGTTTCCCGCGCGGATCCCTGCTGCGGCGTCTCAGTGTGGGTGTGACCGCGCGAGGCTGCAGCCTGCCCTGCACCTGCCTGGACTCCCTTTTCCCTCCATTGATTACCCCAGAGAGTGGAAAGGAGGGAGAGAGGGAGAAAGAGAAAAAAGAGCCACTGAAAAAGAAAAACCCAGCTCAGGGTTGAAAGGTCATCTGGCCCAGCTGCCCCTCCCACGTGCATCTCATCCGTAGCCCTCAGCTAAGTAGTCATTGTACATCCCCAGGCAAGGTAGTAATTCCCAACCACGATTTCCCTTTTCCATGCTAGTTTTCAATCTCCTTGAGGACAGGTGTTTAACTTGCCACTTTTGATTGTGATAAAATACATGTGACATAAAATTTACCATTGTAACCACTTCATAGCATCAAGTTCAGTTTTGTGAAGTGCATTCATATTGCTGTGCAACCACCACCACCCGTTTCCAGAACTTTTTCACTCTCCCCAGATGACAGCTCTGTACCGATTAAACACTAATTCCCACTTCCCCTTCCCCCAGCTCCTGGCAACCACCGCTCTACGTTCTCTCTCTATGAATTGGACTGCTCTAGATACCTTTTGTAAGTGGAATCAGACAATATTTGTCTTTTTGTAGCTGACTTATTTCACTCAGCATAACGGCTTCCAGGTTTACCCATATTATACATAGCATATGTCAGAATCTCCTTCCCTTTTAAGGCCGAATAATATTCCTCTTTCGTATCTGCTTTTCTTTTTCTGGGGTATATACCCAGCCATGGAATTGCTGGATTATACTGTAATTCTTTGTGTAATTTTCTGTGATATCACCAAACTGTTTTCTGTAGAGGATACACCATTTTATATTCATACCAGCAACACACAAGGGTTCCAATATCTCCACCTCCTTGCCAACACTTGGTATTTTCATATAATCTATCTTTAATTTACTCTCTATTTGACACCTTTCTGGGCCCGTGCTCTTCTTATAGGAGTAAATGGATAGCTGGTTTTTAATCCCATCAAAAGGAAATTGAGGTTAAATCAGTCCATTTGTACTCAACAAGCCCCAACTTGTACATCTTTTTTTTTTAATATATTTTATTGATTTTTCACAGAGACAAAGGGAGAGATTGAAAGCCAGAAACATCGACGAGAGAGACATCGATAGACCGCTTCCTGCACACACCCTACTGGGGATGTGCCTGCAACCAGAAACATGCCCTTGACTGGAATCGAACCCGGAACCCTTCAGTCCCCAGGCCAACACTCTATCCACTGAGCCAAACCGGTTTTGGCCCAACTTGTACATCTTGTTCTACATCTGCATTCTCCATTACTCTAGCCACATACAGTTATATTTAAATTCAGATTAATTAAAATGAAACAAAATTCAAAATGCAGTTCTTCAGTCTTACTGGTGACATTTCAAATGCATAATAGGCACCATAACTCATGGTTATTCATGGGTCACTGTTCTCTGTCCATCTGCTTGTTTTTCTTGTATCAGCTGCTAAGTTTTCACATCTTGTTCCTGCTTTTTTGTCACTGCCTGTGGTTTAACCTCTAGCCTTTTTATGACCACACTGATAACTTAGGGAGGAGTCTGGCCAGATGCCTAGAGGCACTGATAGTCTCCTTACTGGTCTACCTTGGGCTGTGAAAACAGGCTGAAGGCTGGCATCAGTTAGTAGGGACTGTCTGAATAACCACCTTTGCGGTGATTGCTGTTGTTGGACTAGTGCTGGTTATTAATGTGCACCTGCATTCACGGACTGAACGGCCAGAGTTGAAATTTCCTGACCCAATGTTGTCATTACGACAAGAGTTAAAGTGTGTTGGAAAGACATCGCGAAGTTTTATCAGATGGCTAAGATTTGCATAGGAGAAATGGAGGGAATCTGGCCTCTAGGTACAGAGGTTCTTAAATTGGTGAAAGAAGAAAAAAGAATTCTGAAAAGAAGAAAGATAGAAGACTGGTATGTATGTCACCACTAAGTCACCAGGTCACCTGTAGGCTCCTACTCTCGATCCCTTTACTAAACTCAAACCCAGATCCAAATTACGGGCTATGTGAGAAGAACCTCTAAGGGTGGGAGGCCTTCAAAGCAGGCCACTGCCACCCCTCTAAACACCGATATTCTTCTTCTAGCATTTCATTTTTAACCTGGATTCCCTGAACATTCAATAGATCTATCAATCCATTAAAAAATCAAAGTAAGCTTAGAAGAATTACTTTAAAAGCAATGCAATCGGTTACTCTCATAGAAAAGCAAATTTCTTGTTCTCTAAGCTTATTTTTCTGAGTTTGGTAAACAATAGTGCAAAATAATTGCATTATTTTGATATTAATTAAATGTTTCCCTTGCCTATAATTCCTTAAATAATACTGTTATATTATTTGATTGTATATATATATATATATATATATATATACTATATATATATATATATATATAATGTATATATATATATATATATATATATATCTTTATTGATTTTTAGAGAGAGAGAAAATCTCTATACACACTCTGACTGGGGATCGAACCAGCAATCTGGGTATGTGCCCTGACCAGGAATCAAACCTGGGACAATGCTCAAACAATTGAGCCACATTAGCCAGGGCTGTTGTATTCTTATTTTAACCCAAATTGCAAGTAAGTGAAAACTTTCCTCTGAAATACAGGCATATTTAAAAAAGGCCTGAATTATTACATGTATGGCTGCCTGCTGTATGCATATAAATAGAATATTTTCTGCGAAAGAGAATGCACTTAAAAAATCTGGTCTAGAGATAGAACTGATCTCTGCTCAATAACTCATAAGGGAAACCAATTTTTCTGCAATTATGATTTTGCATAACAAGTTGCAAAAGTATTTTAAAGTGTGACTGTTACTCAATAGTCATTTCTGGTAAAAATCCCTTTTGCGCCATGTCCCTCTCCTGCGGAACTAATAAAAGTGAAACAAAACAACAAATAAGCCATGCCTTATACAGATGACTTTTCAATCATAAACTTTTAAATGTTGCTTTTGAATTTGAATAATTCAACTAATTTTCAACAATCGTAAATCACAAATAGGCTAAAGCATTTTTACACCCATATTTTGTTCGTTGACATGAATTTGTGCTCTCTGTTTAGAAACTATATATTTCTACACCAAAAAGCCTTACTTTGGGGCTGAGCCATGGTTTTCTTCTCTTTTCCCTCCTCTTCATCCATGTCATCCTCTTGCTGCAGCTCCATATCTTTATCTGTCTTCCTTTTCCTTTAACACATTCTTCAGATGGACTGCTTCCTTCCTTCAATATGGTTTATAATTCCTGTGAATAAATGGTCCACAGCCAACATCCCTTCGTGACCCTAAAGAAAATTTAAAAGTAAAATGTTGGCACCACAAAAAAACAAACATGTTTCAAAAAATGAATATTTTTTTAAAGATGAACTTACAAAAAGTAAGAGTGAGAACAGATTGAAATCTGAGCAGCGAATTCACAATGAACTCAAAGAACTCAACAGGTGAAGTCTTTCCTGGAGAATCCCTGCCCTTGGGCTGATGATCTTGGGGAGACCTTAGAGAAGCAGAAAGGTGTTTCTCTCAGTCGCAGCTCCTTACCTTCCTGTGCAACCCGAGTGTGAGGAGGGATCTTTGGTGGGAGCTGACAGGGCCTTGCATCACCAGCTCAGGGTGTTGAAAGCAGGCCACGCCAGCTCATTTCTTTAAACCCATTTTCTACAGGTTGCTGATGGGCAAAGGTGATTTATGAAACAGGAACTTTTGCCACAACTCTACATCCCTAGTCACAAAGAAACACTTACAAAACAAATGCCCCCAGGCTAATTGGAATTGATTAAAACACAAGTATAAGTGGGGGACATATATAGTACTATTCACCCCTTATTTCTTTCATAGTCCTGCTACCTCATCTCTCCAATCTAAATAATGAGTAGACCCCTCTTCAAGAAAAAAGAACATATGGCACCCAGTGTTGACAAATTATTTCAACTCTAGTGTTACCTGAATATAAATAATGCTAGAGGCCTGGTGCACAAAATTCGTTCAAGGGGGCGGGGATGTCCCTCAGCCCAGCCTGCATCCTCTCCAATCCAGGACTGCTGGCTCCCAACTGCTCACCTGCCTGCCTTCCTGATTGCCCCTAACCACTTCTGCTTGCCAGCCTGATCACCCCCTAACCACTCTTCTGCCAGCCTGATTGATGCCTAACTGCTCCCCTGCCAGCCTGTTTGCCCCTAACTGCCCTCCCATACAGGCCTGGTCACCCCTTAACTGCCCTCCCCTGCAGGCCTGGTCCCCACAACTACTCACCCCTGCAGGCCTAGTCCCTCCCAACTGCCCTCCACTGCTGGTCATCATGTGGTGGTCATCTTGTGTCCACATGGGAGCAGGATCTTTGATCACATGAAGGCCCTGATATCTGGGATTTATTTATCTTTTATAATTGAAACTTTGTAGCCTTGAGTGTAGCCAAGCCTCCTGCTTGCTCTGTGGAAGCTGCCATTTCTGTTGGGATTTATTTATCTTCTATAATTGAAACTTTGTAGCCTTAGTGGGGCCAAGGCATGCCAGGGCAAGCAGAAAGTTTGACTTTCTCCATCTCCAAAGGACAACTCAAGCCTCCTGCTCTCTCCAGCTCTGTGGCTGCCACCATTTTTGTTGGGATTTATTTATCTTCTATCATTGAAACTTTGTAGCCTGGAGTGGAGGCCTTAATCAGCCAGGGTGTGTGGAAAGCTTGGCTTCCTCCATCGCCAGGGAAACTCAAGCTTCCCTCCTACTCTCCATGATCACAGCCATCTTGGTTAGGTTTATTTGCATATTTGCTCTTGATTGGCTGGTCGGTGTGGCTTGTGGGTGTAGCAGAGGTATGATCAATTTGCATGTTACTCTTTTATTAGATAGGATAAATGCAATGTTACTTACATAAATATGGTATAAATACCTATGGCTACAGACTATAAAATCCAAACCTATCTACATATTAAAAGTATAAAATTAATAATGTTAAAATAAACATTGATTTAATGTTGTTTTGATAAAGTGAAACAAAAAATGTTTGTTCTAAAAGTAGAAAAGTGTGCCTGGCTATGGTTGAGCATTGATCCATGAGCCCAGAGGTCACTGGTTCAATTCTTAGTCAGGGCATATGCCTGGATTTCAGCTGGATCCCCAGTAGAGGGGCTTGTAGGAGACAGCTGATCGATAATGTTTCTCTCATCATTGATGTTTCTATCTCTCTATCCCTCTCCCTTCCTCTCTAAAAATTAATAAGAAGATATTTAAAAAATAGTCCAAAATAATAAAAGTGTAATATGCTAATTAGACCATATTGATCTTCTGGATGAAGCTGGTGCTGTGAAGGCTGAGCCCCTTGAGCAAATTTTGTGCATCAGGCCTCTAGTAAAAAATAAAAGTAGAAAAGTGCACAGGGCTATTTTGTTGTTTATAATTCTCTTTATTTTTTAAGACAGTAGATATTCATTTGAATGATCTTCATTATCATTTCTATGATTTTTTCTTTAAACGTTTACTTTGAGTGATTAATTCATTAATTTTTTAGCTTTGCTGAGGTTAATCTCAAAACATTTAAAATGTTCAAAGTATGCAGTGATATATGTATACATTGTGAAAATATTCCTCGCCATCTAGTTAAGTAACACATTTATTACCTCACTTATTTAACTTTTTGTGTGTGAGGACATTTAAATCTTGCTTTCTTAGCCAATTTCAGTATATTATATAGTATTAATTATAGTCACTGTGTTTATATTAGACTAGAGACTCAATGCATGAAATTTATGCAAGGGGTTTGCCTCTGCCTCCACCTCTGCCACGGTTGCCTTGGCCCCCACCCCTGTGGCTTCATCTGGAAGGTTGTCTAGTTTAATTAGTATACTACGCTTTTATTATTATAGATCCTCAGACTTTCTTCATCTTATAGCTGAACATTTGTACTCTTTCACCAACCCTCATCCCATCCCTAGTGATCAGTTTTCAACTCTGTTTCTATGAGTTTGCCTTTCTTTCTTTCCTTTTTCTTTCTTTCTTTTTTTTTTTTTTTAGAGTTTACATATAATAGTAAATGATACCATGCAGTATTGTCTTTGTCTGGATTATTCTACTTAGTATAATGTCCACAGGTTTGATCTATGTTGTTGCAAATGGCAGGATTTCTTTCTTTGTTACAGCTGAATACTATATATATATATAGTATTACACCCACAAGCCACACCGATATATATATCACATCTTCATTCATTCATTTGTTATGGACATTTAGGTTGCTTACATATCTTAACTTTGTGGTTATATAATGCTGCAATGAACACGTGAGGATATATATCTTTTTTAGTTAGTGTTTTTATTTTCTTCAGATAAATATCCAGAAATGGAATTGCTGGATCATGTGGTAGTTCTAGTTTTAATTTTTTGAGGAACTTCTGGATTGTTTCCCATAGTGGTTGCACTAATTTACATTTCCACCAACAGTGAACAAGGGTTCCCTTTTTCCATATTCATAGCTAACACTTATCTCTTGCCTTTTTTTATGACAGACATTCCAAAAGGTGTGAGGTGATATCTTATTGTTTTTTGTGTTTTTTTTTTTTTGTTTTTTTTTTTGCATTTCCTGATGATTTGTGATGTTGAGCATTTTTTCATGTATCTGTTGGCCATTTGTATATCTTCTTTTGGAAATGTCTATTCAGGTCCTCTGCTCATTTTTAATAAGATTGTTTGTTTGTTTGTTTGTTTGTTTGTTTTGCTATTGAGTTATATGAGTTCTTTACATTTTTGGGATATTTGCCCCTTATCAGCTATATGATTTGCAAATATTTCTCCCATTCTGCAGATTGCTTTTTCATTTTATTGATGGACTCCTCTGAGGTGCAAAAGCTTTTTAGTTTCATGTAGTTCTACGTGTTTGTTTTTGTTCTGTTATTTTGTTTTGTTTTGCCTTTGCTTTTAGAGTCAAATTCAAAATATTATTGCAAAAACCAATATTAAAGAGCTTACCTCTGTGTTTTCTAAGAATTTTATAGTTTCAGGCCTTATGTTCAAGTCTTTGATCCGTTTAGAGTTGATTTGGTAACATGGTGTAATATAGGGGTTCAGTTTTATTATTTTGCATATGGCTGCCCATTTTTTCCAGCAATACTCACTGATGATACTATCCTTTCCTCATTGTATATTCTTGACTCCTTTGTCTTAAATTATTTGATCATAGACATCTGTGTGTGTATTTCTCTGCTTTCTCTTCTGTTCATTAATGTATGTATCTGTCTTCATGCCAATGCCATGTTTTGTTTACTATAGCTTTGTAAAATTATTTGAAATCAGGAAATATGATGCCTCCAGATTTTTTAAAAATCTATTTGGGGTCTTTTATTGTTCCATGCAATTTTGGAATTATTTGTCCTGGCTCTTTGAAAAATACTATAAGAATTTTGATAGGGGTTGTATTGAATCTTCAGATTGCTTGAGTAATATGGACACTTAAACAATATTAATTCTTCCACTTCATAAACATGGATATATTTCCAATTTTCAATTTCCTTCATCCATATCTTAGAGCTTTCAGTGTACAAATTGTTCACCTCCTTGGTTAAATTTATACCTGGGTATATTATTCTTTTTTTTAATGTATCTTTATAGTATTATTTCTAATGAAATTGTAAATAGTATTGTTTTATGAATTTATCTTTCAATAGTTCATTATTAGTATATAGAAACACAAATCGTATATTAAGAGTAATATGCAAATTAACCATCACTCTGTGACAAAAATGGCAATGCCCATACACACAAGATGAAGGCGCCCAGTCCTCTCAGGCCCATCGGAGTCCCCCAGTCCCGGGGAGGCTGCCAATAAGAGCTGGCAGAATGCGGCCCGGGCTGTTGGCCTGGGAGATGGCTGCATCCCCCTCTGCCTGGCGCAATCTGCTCCCAGCCTTGGCCCAGGCTGTCAGCCTGCGAGGCACCCGCGCCTCTCCCCCCTGCCCCAGGGGATAAGCTCCCAACCGAAGCTGGGGTATAGGCCTGGAAGGCAGCCATGCCCCCCAGAAGGATCCCCTCCCAGCGGCAACCTGGGGTGTCAGCCTCCAAAGGGCCTGTACCCACATAGAGTGATCCTCCCCAACATACACCTATAGCCTTGGAACTTCCCTTGCTTGCCCCCAACAGAGTGATTGGACATGGTGGTGGTGAGGGGGGGGGGGGGATGTTATCTGGGCGATGCTACTCAGCAAACCTCTCCCATTTTCTTCAGATAATGGTATGTTCCCCTCTTCTTCATCTTCTGGAAGCAAGACAGATTCAGGTACTGATGATTCTACCAATGGAAGAGTTAAGAGAAAGAGAGGACAGAAAAAAAATAAAAGGAGAAAAGAAAGAAAGGACAAAAGATTAAACATCAAAAAAAAAGATAAAACATCAAGAAAAAGAAAGAGAAGGAAGAAATGAAGAAACAACCACATGATATCACCTTTCCAAGGGCTCATGAAATTCCTGTTTAAGGAGTTTATTTTATGACACTTTTAGTTTGGGTTTACACTTTTACTGGTTTGTCAAGACCATGGCAGGTACATTGTCCAATATGTTAAAGAAAAAAGCCCTAACTAATAAAGAGGGAATATGTAG
>PVJN01045516.1:0-16904 GCA_004026805.1 Lasiurus borealis
ATGTGAAGACGAGAAGTAGAAATGTCATTCTCAGGGGTTAAAAAGATTTTTCATCAATTCACTAAGTAGTGTGTTTGAACTGACTTTAAAAGCTGACTTAAAGAAACTAAAGGAAATATACTTATATCTCTACTAACCATCTCTCGACGTGTGAGCTCCTCTGAAGCCTCCCTGGGATCCAGGCGAGACAGCGTGTAAGCTGTTCCTCAGATGGCCATCTGAAAGCTCATCAAATAGTGAGGTAGGAAAAACACAATCGCCTCCCAAACTTTTGAATTGCATTGATCTGTGGCATTAAGCCCTTGCCACAGGAAGAGAAACGATGGATTTGAGACTCACAGGAGGATTCGTTTAAAGTGCTTTGTGTTTTGTTTTTGTTTTGTTTTTAATTTATGTATGGAATTGCCCAGGAGTAATAAGTAGACCTTATTTGCTATATTTTGAAGAAGATAAAATTATCAGGACTGTGTACAGATTTCAAAGCCAGGGAAAACAAAAACAGCTTTGAAGCCTCCCCTCCCGGATTTTTTGTCCTAATCGTCTAAGAGATGGTCTTGATAACGTTTATTCGTTTCTTCTTTCTAAAACAATTGGAAGTACTACTTTTCTCAGTTAAAATAGTGATCTGAATTTTAATTAGATCAGGTGAAGTACTCTCTGAGCACTGCAGAGCAAGCAGGAATTTCTACCCTTCTCCCATCTCTCTCCTCTTCCTCTCCCTAGTCCTGTGTAGATCCCACCAGGAATCCTAGTCTTCATGAGGTAAGTTTCTCATTTGGACTTATACACACCATCTGGACAAGTTTTTCTGCTGCATTACCCCAATAACCAACAAGAGTTTTGTTTCAGTTGGTAAGGAAGGGGAGGGGGCACACAGCCTATCCTAAGTGCAACTAAGCATAGACTGAGTGGTGGGGCTTCATCTTAAATTTCACATAACCCAGGAACATCAGTTTCACATAAAAATCCCATCTTGCGCCAAAACCGGTTTGGCTCAGTGGAGAGAGCGTCAGCCTGCAGACTGAAAGGTCCCAGGTTCGATTCCGGTTAAGGGCATGTATCCTGGTTGCAGGCACATCCCCTCTAGAGGGGGTGCAGGAGGTGGGTGATTGATGTCTGTCTCTCATTTATGTTTCTGGCTCTCTATCCCTCTCCCTTTCTCCTGTAAAAAAATCAATAAAATATATTTAAAAAAAAAATCCCATCTTGCAAGTCTCCACCATAGCCTGGAGCAGAGTTGACAAACTTTTTCTGTAAAGGGCCAACTAGTAAATATTTTAGACATTATGGGACATTTGGTCTCTGTTGCACCTGCTCAACTTTGCACTAAATCAGCATAAACAGCATGGAACTAAATAGGCATGACTGTGTGTAATAAAGCTTTGTTTATAAAAATGGATAGTGAGCCTTGAACCTCTGGCTTGAAGCATCCCTCAGTATTTCACCTGATAGGGGCCCAGATCATCATTATTTTTGAGTAATGGTGTCCTGCCTCCTGTCATGAGGAGTTGAGCCCAGCAGTGGCTCTGACCCCTCCAGGCAAGACCAATGCACCACCTGACCTGTGCTCAAGCCACACCTTCCCATGATGGAGAGAGCTGGTGAGCATTATAGCAGGTAGACCCTCAAATTAATGAGCTTGCTAGTTCCCTTGTTGAGGCCCTGCGAATGTCCCAGCTTTCTCATGGTGAGCATTTTTTCCCTGGTCCAAAAATTCCATTCTTTTTGGCCTCTTCTCCACACTCTTCAGTTGAGATAACTTTCTAAAACACAGTCTAATCCTAGAACTCTTGCTGGAACAATGGTTGAAGAAGAAAGTCCAGTCATATCTAATCATGGTTTTCAGTGCTCTGCCTAAGCTGATAACGGGATAATTTACCCATTAGCCTTAGAAAGCATGGTGCCTGGGGCCTAAGAACATGTTTTTATTTTAATTTCTTTTAAAGTAGAAGAAAAATGCATATAATATAATAATAATGAATATATGATAACTAGTGGCCTGGTGCACAAAATTTGTGCATTGGGTGGGGGTTGGGGGAGGCAGAGTGTCCTTCAGCCTGGCCTGCACCCTTTCACAATCTGGGACCACTGGGTTCTAACTGCTCACCTGCCTACCTGCCTGATCGCCCTTAACCGCTCTACCTGCATGCCTGCTCACCCCCAACTGCCCTCCCCTCCTGGCCTGATCGCTCCTAACCACCTCTGCCTCGGCCCAGCCACCATGGCTTTGTCCGGAAGGATGTCTGAAAGGTCTTCCAGAAGGTCTCCTGGTCTAATTAGCATATTACCCTTTTATTAATATAGATGAATTCAGCCTGAATTTTTTTGTCTTTATACTCATCCAATCATAGATATAATTTAAAAACATTTTTCTTCAATGTAGGGGCTCGTGGAGGCAAAAGGACCCTATGCCATTTCTAAGAATTGTCATATAAAATGCAGAATGTCAAATTTCAGATAAAAAATGGGTAATTTTTTAGTATAAGTGTACCCCAAATATTGCCTGGGACATACCTACTCTAAAGGACATATTATTTATTGAAATTCAAAAACGTATTTGTTGTTTACCTGAAATTGGTAAACCCTTTAATGGTGAACTTAGAAAAGATAATCAGAACTACATAATGAACTGGGCATCCTGTTTATTAAAATTCAACTTTTTTTTTTCTTGCTAAATCTGGCAATGCTACAGGAAAGGCATAACGTGGCCCTTGCTGGCACCAACTATTATTGTATCTCTCTCTCCCATGCTCCTTCAACTAAATGTCTTAGGTCAGGTTCCCAGGAAGCAGATCTTAAAATGAGGATGCATGTGCAAGAAATGTATTTAAAGAAGTGCTCTCTTGGGAGACTGGTAGGAGAGACTGAGGACAAGGCAGGGCAGGATAAGAGAGGAGCTGAGCAAGGGTGAAGTACAGACTTAAGGTCCTGCAGAAGTGGTATTCCCCAGGAGGGAGCATAAGTTTCATTTAAGAAATGTCCCAAAAGGTATCTGAACAGAACACTGACATTGTCATTTACATTAGGCTGGAAACACAGGTTATCCCAAGGGCAAAGCTTGAGAATGAAAATTGTCCTGACCCTGTTAGCTTTACTTCAGTTTGGGAGTGACTCTTTAACCTGGACATAAGCAGTGCAAAAGATGATGATCCAGTCAAGCATATGTGATGGCCTGAGTATATGTGCTTCCTTGTGCCCACATGGACCTCACAGAGGTGACCCGGATCTCACAGAGCGTCATGTCAAAACTTAATGGTCTACCTTATTACCAGGTAGTTCTGTGCTAGCTCCTCCTTTCTATATCTTTTTTTTTTAATTTTTAAAAAATATATATTTTATTGATTTTTCACAGAGAGGAAGGGAGAGGGATAGAAAGTCAGAAACATCGATGAGAGAGACATCGATCAGCCTCTTCCTGCACACCCCACACTGGAGATGTGCCCGCAAGCAAGGTACATGCCCCTGACCAGAATCGAACCCAGGACCTTTCAGTCCGCAGGCCAACACTCTATCCACTGAGCCAAACTGGTCTCGGCCTCCTTTCTATATCTTAACTCTTGCTGCACCATCAAGTATGTTCATCATGGAGTTCTCAGGCCTGACCAAGGCCTGGCATTGTTGCCAGCACACCTCTCATCCCATTCACCGAGCTTCCCTCTGTTCTCCGAACATGTCACCTACTTTCTCACCTCTGCTATTTTACTTCTGCTCTAGATTTGCTCTGCCTGCAAACCCCTTTCCATCCCTTTTCGTTTGGCAAATTCCTGTCATCCCTCATGGCCCAGAGAAACACTTTTTCCTACCTGTATCCCTAAGGAATGCATTCTGCCCACAGCACCGCAGACACACCTCTGCACATCACTGATTCTTTGCACCGTGAGTATCCACATACATATCTGCTCCCTGGCTACCTCTGGCCTCCTCTCTGGCAGGGATTTGCTTTTATTTATCTAGTTATTCCCAGCACCTAGTCAATAGTAGCCCCTTAAATGTTTGCTGAATGAATAAATACAGGAATTTAATCTGTGGCTTTGCACAGATGAGCACTGTCCTGCAACCAGCCAGCTTCACATTCCTGTGGGTAAAGTGTGCATGTGTTTACAGCACCAGCAAAGCAGAGACACCAGAACATAAGTGGGAAAATAAAAAACAGAATCCCGCGTGAGATGCCATTGAACTTAATCCTGGTGAAGCCAGATGGGTATTAGGAGCTCCTCCCCTGGCAATGTTTTCTCTGCCTCTAGCCCATGTGTTCAGGTCCCCAAATGGGGGCCTTTCCAATTCTTACTAGTGTCCTGTCCGATAACTTGATTTCTTTCCTTTTCTTTGGTTTGTGTTCAGTTTTGTCAGTGCATGCACTTTTCTCCCAATGCAGATTTGCTATAGCTACAGAAGAGCTTCTCCTACCTTCAGGATCTGATTCTCTGTTACCATGACTGTATGGTACACATAAAGAAATTTAATCAAAGTTGATGACTTGCTTCCTAACTCCATTTCCAGGAGTGGGAGCATGGCCTTAGTCCATCTCCATTTACTGGCTGGGGCCTAGGCTTTGCCAACTCCCTGCCAAACTCCCTCTGCTGGGGGCTTCCTGTGGTGCCCTGCCTTCCCAGCTCTCTAACACCAGGGCCTGATGGACAGTAGACTTGATGGGAAGAGCACCATCAAATCCCATGGCCAGACTGGACCCTTTGGACCCAGACATGAGCCTCACTTGGATCCATATGTACCTGTTCCTTTGGATACTCTTAAGTGTCTGCTCCCTTTCCTTCCCCTCAGCCCAGTGGGCTGCTCACTACTACAAGCAGAGATGGAAAGATGGGAAGGACCGAGAACCCAGATGCTGGAGTGGACAGATCTGGACTTGGACTTTGATCCTCGCACTGACCAGGAGAGTAATCATGGGGAATTTGCTGCATCTCACTTTCCTTACCTGTCAACAGGAATTAAGCTACTTCATGGAGAAAACAGAACTCAGTGACATCGCGTAACAATTTAGATTCCTTTTCCTTCCTTTTGGGGGCCCTACCCTCCTGACCCTTGAAGTCAGGGTTTAGAGTGCCACCCAGGAGAGGCTCTCTCCTTGAGTCCTGCTCATAGCCATGCTCAACTCCTGAACATAGGGACAGACAGAGTGACCTGAACCAAAAAGAGCCGGCAACTGCAATATGGGCACATGGAATAGGAGCTTGAACAGCACAGATAAAACAGCACGTTTTGATCAAACTAGAAAGACCTACTTTATTAGGAAGAATCCTAATGGAATATTCCTCCTGACATGATGTGGAGAAAGGGGATGAAGTGATAAAGGGACAATGATGTGAAGGACACTGGGAATTTCATTTGCATGGTCGGCCTTCAATTACTCATATTGGGTTGTGGTGGAGGGGTCACACTGGCACTGAACGGGCACCCAGTGCATGTATTGGCTCCTCTCTTGCCTTCTCCTTCCCAAAGACACAGGCAAGACTCACTTTCTGATCAGCTTAGTCAAGTATCAAGTACACAGTAGGATCCTTCAGGTGCTCAGGGAAGGTGAGATGTCCATTATGTTGTTACAATTTACCACCCCTCCCACTTGCTTCCACTGACTTCCCTACCTCTTCCTTTCACCACAGCCAGGGAAATAGAACAACTCAGAGAGATTCAGAGACAGCTGTCCTCAATCTCCCCTTTAATTCAGTGATTTCCTCCTGTGTGTGTGTGTGTGTGTGTGTGTGTGTGTGTGTGTGTGTGTGTGCGAGCATGCGTGCGCGGGAGTGGGAGGGATGGAGGGGAGGAGGAATTCCCAGGGTTGATCCTTCAAGATAAATTACTTAGTTACTTTTTTGTTTAGTCCCCCAGCATCACATGCAGGACAGGAGATGTTCAGATGAACTGTTTAGTCCCATCCTTCAGGAGGGGGCAGGGATGTCAATAAGTACATGATCCCAGGACCATGTGCTAAGTGTTGCCACAAGGGCTGTCCAAAGTGCTATGACACCAAAAAATGAGTGACTGACAGTCACAGAAGAATGCATGTCTGAACTGAGTTATAAAAGATGAATCAGAGTTTGCCTAGATTGACAGATGTGTCAGAAAACATTCTCCTAGTAAATGGAGATACCAATGTGTAAAAAAGTTCTGAAACCGCGCACGTCGCCAAAAGTCAGTGGAGCAATAGATTTAAATTACTGATAGAAAAAACACTTGCCAACTTAAAATTCCATTGCCAGCAGAAATTTTTTTTTTCCTGAGAAATAAAGACTTAGATATCTGAAGAATTGAATAAACAATTTAAATACTTACCTATAATAATAAAAGCATAATATGCAAATTGACTGAATGGCCGAACAGCAGAACGACTGTCTATGTGACCTTCTAAACAACCTTTTGGACGACCTTTCGGATGAAGCCAGGGCTGCGAGGGCCTACTCTTGCGTGAATTTCGTGCATCTGGCCTCTAGTTAATAAAGAGAAATTAAGAATAAACAGATTTTTATCACAGATACTAAGAGAAATTGTCACAAGCAAACATGTGCTATAAGAGCTATTAGAAGTTCTTCAGGCCTTGTCTGGTGTTTCTCAGTGGTTAGAGTGTCTGCCCATACAGCAAAGGGTTGCAGGTTCAATTTCAAGACCTACTGGGGGCATGTATGGGAGACAGCCAATCTGTGTGTGTCTCTCACATTTATGTTTTGCTCATTCTCTCTCTCTTTCTTTTTCCCTCCCTCCCTCCCTCCCTCCATTCCTCCCTCCCTCCCTTCAACTCCATCTAAAATCAATGAAAAAATAATCCTCCATAAGGATTAACAAACAAAAAAAGTTCTTCAGGGAGAAGAAAAATGAAGCCTAGTGAAAGTTCAGATCTATACAAAAAAAATAAAGCCTGCCAGAATGGTAAATGTATAGAAAAATATAAATGTCTTATTCCCCTCATTTTTTTAATCCCTTGAAAATATAATTGCTTAAAGCAAAATCCTATCTAATAAAAGGACAATATGCAAATTGACCATACCTCCGCTACACCCACAAGCCACAGCCACTAGCCGATCAGGAGCAATTATGCAAATTAACCCAACGAAGATGGCTACAGCCACAGAAAAGGAGGGAAACTTGGGTTGCCAAGCTTTCCACACACCCTGGCCAGCCCAGGCCTCTGCTTAAGTCTACCAAGTTTCAATTATAGAAGATAAATTTCAACAGAAATGGCTGCTGCCACTGAGGGAGCAGAAGGCTTAACTCTGCTCCAGGCTACAAAGTTTCAATTATAGAAGATAAATAAATCCCAGATAGCAGGGCCTCCTCTTGGGTTGCTGGGGTGTGTGGCCAGCCTGCAAACTACCACAGGTCCTTTGCCCAGGCTGCCCCATTCCCCAGGGGAACCCCCACCCTGATCTGGGACACCATTTAGGGCAAACCAGCTGTCCTCCACCCATGCACCAGGCCTCTATCCTATCTAATAAAAGAGTAATATGCAAATTGACCCTCATTCCAACACACAAGATGACTGCCCCATGTAGACACAAGATGGCCACCACAAGATAGTCAACAGGGGCAGGGAGCAGACCTGCAAGGAAGGGCAGATGTGGGTGATCAGGCCAGCAGGGGAGGGTAGCTGGGAGGAACCAGGCCTGCAAGGGAGGACAGTTGGGGGTGATCAAGCCTGCAGGGAAGGGCAGTTAGGGGTGACCAGGCCTGCAGGGGAAGGCAGTTGGGGAGGACTGGGCCTACAGGAAAGGATAGTTAGGGATGACCAGGCCCACAGGGGAGGGCAGTTAGGGGCAAACAGGCTGTAAGTGGAGCAATTAGGCATCAATCAGGCTGGCAGGGGAGTGGTCAGAAGGTGATCAGGCTGGCAGGCAGAACCGATTAGGGGCAATCAGGAAGGCAGCAGGCAAGCAGTTGGGAGCCAGTAGTCCTGGATTGTGAAAGAGATGTCTGAATGTCCTGGATTGAGCCTAAATGGGCAGTTGGACATCCCTTGAGGGTTCCCAGATTGGGAAGGGTGCAGACTGGGCTGAAGGACATTACCCTGTGCACGAATTTCATGCACTGGGCCTCTAGTAATAATAACAATAGTAATAATGTATTGGGGGGTTTACAATATATGTAGAAGTAAATGATATGACAAAAATAGCATAGGATGGGAAGAGGATTATAGGGTACTAGAAGCTCAATGCACCAAGATTCATGCTAGCATGGGCTCCTTTCCCTGGCTTCCAGTACTGCCTTCCCATTCCAGGCCAGCCTCTTTCTGCTCAGGCACCAGAGCCGCCTCGTTCTGCTCCAGGAGCTGCCTCTGTCTGCTCCAGCCCCACCTTCCCACACTGCCCAGAGGCATTGAGAGACTGGGGCTGGGGCAGAACACCTGTATCCTGCCCCCTGTGACTTAGCATCTATGTATGCAGATTAACCTCCATCTTTGTTGGGTTAATTTGCATACCACTCCTGATTGGCAGGTGGCATAGAGGAGGTGTGGTTAATTTACATGTTTGTCTATTAGGTAAGATACTATTGTGCAGTTCTTACTCTAAATGTAAATAAATTAGTATTATTTGAAAATAGATTGTATTAAGTTAATGATGTATATTAAAAATTTCAGATCAATCACTAAAGAAATAATAAAGAGGTATGCCTAAGATGACAATAGTAGAAATTAAAATGGAATCATTGAAAAATACTCAAGCAATTCAAAAGAAAGCAGGAGAAGAGAATCAAAAAAACAAAGAAAAGATGGTACAACTAGAAGACAAATAATATGTTAGTAGATTTGAACTCCATCACATTAATAATTACCTTAGATATAAATGATGAACATTCTAACTGAAAGGCCAAGATTTTCAGATTTTGGGGAAAAAGGAAGATCCAAAATATGCGGTGTACAATAAACCCTCTTAAGTAGATAAAAGAAATGGAAGAACAAATACTATGAAAACAGTAATATCAGAGCAAGCAAGTTTCAGAATATTAAATATCAGAGATTAATAAGGATATTTCATAATGATAAAGGGCATAATAAAATTAAGAGGACATACTAATCCTAAATGTGTGTGCAACTGATAAAATAACTTCAAAATACTTGAGTAAAAAACTGATGAAAAAAAGCCACGAATGGAAGTATAACTCAATGAACTAGAAAATAATAAAAAAATAATGACTGGAGTTTAATGAAGGAATACAAATTTACAATCTGTTGGAGAATGCATTACATCTTAATTAGTAATGAACAATAAGTAGAGAAAATGATGATATAGAAGTCCACCATCTTGACTTTTTAAATGACATTACAAAACACTGCACTCAAAATCAGCAGACTATACATTTTTTTCAAGTACACATGGAACAATCACCAAAGGTAGAATAAATTATTGGCCACCAAGCAAGTCTCAATAAATTTTAAGAAGATTGAAGTCAGACATTGTATGCTTATTTTAACTCATGGGTCGAAGAGGAAATCAGAATGGAAATTAGAAAATACTTTGAAGTGGATAAAAGTGAAAATACAACCTATGAAATATTGTGGGAAATAGCTAAGACAGTGCTTAGAGGGAAGTATATACAGTGTTAAATGTTTATATTAGCAAAGAAGGAAGGTCTCAAAGTCATTACCTAAGCTTCCATCTTAAGAAATGAGAAAAAAAAAAACAAATAAAATACATTGTAAGCTAAACAAAGGAAATGATAAAGACCAGGAATTGCTGATATACAACATGAAAGAACAATAGAGAAAAATCAATGAGACCAAAAGCTGGTTCTTTGAGGTCAATAAAATTGGTGAACTAGCCAGACTAATGAATAAAAAGAGAAAGAAGATATAAATTATAAACATTGGGAATAAAAGAATATCAGGAGTAAAAGATATCATTATCGATCCTAGAGACATTAAAGGATAATAAAGGAATATTATGCCAACTTTCTGAAAAAAAAAATTAGTATTTAAATGAAATGGAAAAATTCCTTACAGGACATTAACAGCCAAAGCACAATCAAAAAGTAGATGACTGGAATAGCTCTAAATATATTAACAAAATGGGTACTTAAAATCTTCCCATAAAGAAAACACCAGGCCTAGATAATATCACTAATAAATTCTAACAAACACCTAAGGAAGAAATAATACTGATTATATACAGTCTCTTTCAGAAGAACATGAGGGTTTCCTTCCCAATTCGTTTTATGAGGCTAGCATTACCATGCTACTCAAACTAGACAAAAACATTACAACAAAAGAAAACTATAGACCACTATTCCTTGTGAACATAGAACCCAAAAATCCTTAACAAAGATTTAGCAAAATGAGGCCAGCAATATGTAGAAAGAATAATACATCATGATTAAGTGGAGTTTATCCTGAGAATGGAAGATTAGTTTAACCTTCAAAAATCAATCAATGGCCGAAACCGGTTTGGCTCAGTGGATAGAGTGTCGGTCTGTGGACTGAAAGGTCCCAGGTTTGATTCCAGTCAAGGGCATGTACCTTGGTATCGGGCACATCCCCAGTAGAGGGCATGCAAGAGGCAGCTGATTGATGTCTCTCTCTCATTGATGTTTCTAACTCTCTATCTCTTTCTCTTCCTCTCTGTAAAATGTCAATAAAATCAATGTAACTCATATTAGTACAGTAAAAAATAGCCATATGATCATCTAAATAGAATTTTTTTACAAACCAACATCTATATAATAATAATAATGACAATAATAATAATATTAAACCTCTCAGCAAAATTGGGATAAAAAAGCTCTTTTAACTTGCTAAAAAGGTATCTTCAAAAATCTACATAAGATACAGTATAGGAAATAAAGTCAATAATATTATATGGTGTCAGGGGGGTTATAAACTAATTGTGGGGATCACTTCATAAGGTATATAAGTGTCTAACCATTCTGCTATACACCTGAAATTAATATAATGAATGTCAACTATAATTGAAAACTATTTTAATTTTTAAAGATCTATGTTATACTTGATGGTGCAATGTTGAATGTCTGCTTCTACCAAATCTATTTAATACTTTAATGGAGCCAAGAGAATAAATAAGAGAAAAATAAAAGGCATATAGATAAGAAAGTAAGAAATAAAATTTTCTTTATTCTTGATAATATGGTTATTTATGTATAAATCTTAAGGAATCGACAAAAAAGTTATTAGAACTAATATGAATTCAGAAAGGTCACAGAACACAAGTTCAATAAAAAAATCAATTATATTTCTATATTTTTAGCAATAAAAAATTGAAACTTATAAATACTAATGGAATTTTTATTAGGACTAAATTGATAATAGCTTATTTATTTATTTAAAATATATTTTATTGATTTTTTACAGAGAGGAAGAGAGAGGGATAGAGAGTTAGAAACATTGATGAGAGAGAAACATTGATCAGCTGTCTCCTGCATGTGCCCGCAACCAAGGTACATGCCCTTGACCAGAATTGAACCTGGGATCTTTCATTCCGCAGGCTGACGCTCTATCCACTGAGTCAAACCAGTTTCAGCTCTATATATTATTTTAATTTAAGCCATAGATAATTGAATAAAGATAATTAACATCTTTACTAACTTGAGTCTTCCAACCTATGAACATGATATAATTCTCCATATATATAGATCATGAACATGATATAATTCTCCATATATGTAGATCTTCTTTAACATTATTAATAATTAGTGGTCCAGTGCACAAAATTTGTGCATGGGAGGGGGGAATCCCCTCAGCCCAGCCTGCACCCTCTCTAATCTAGGATCTCTCGGGGGATGTTTGACTGCTGGTTTAGGCCCAATCCTGGGAATTGGGCCTAAACTGGCAGTTGGGCATCCCTCTCACAATCTGGGACTGCTGGCTCCTAACTGCTCACCTGCCTGCCTGCCTAATTTCCCCCAAATGTTCCCCCCTGTTGGCCTAGTAGCCCCCAGCTACCCTCCCCTGTTGGCCTGATTGTCCCCAACTCCCCCCCCCCCCAGCCTGGTTTCCTCCTCCTGCTGGCCTGATTACCCCACATAGATTGTGTTCAGTCCTCTGTCTGGTTGTTTTGGTTGTGACAGCCCCTGGCTTTTTATATATATTAGAATGTTTTATGTGTCTACATATTTTTGCTGCTTCCCTGAGTTGGTAGAGTGGCTTTGTGAGCTAGGTGTCTTATATGGCCCAGTAGCTCTGCCTCCCCAGTTACCTGAGGTGGACTCTCTTGGTGCATCCCCTTTGTGGACTGTATGTACAGCCTTATTGTAGTTAAGTCTTGATTGTTGTTGATATCACTGAGAGGGAATTGGCCTCCAAGCCAATTGGTTGGGAGGATCAGTGATGTCTACACCAGGAGAACTTCTGTGCTGGAGTCAGCCTTATGAGATAAGACTTGCAAAATTGCAAAAACTTCTGTGCTTGGCTTGGATGGGGCGGAGTCTCAGGGCTGAGCAGACAGCCTTGGTTTCTCATAAGCCCTGCCCTATGAGGACCCTGGGTCTTTGTCCCTTGGTAATCACTGCAGCTCTCTCTGCGCACACGTGCGCATGCCTTTTGCGGCTCCCCTGAGTTTCCGTGCACTCCTCCCTTTTCTCGACAGTCCAGACTCCCCCCCATATGAGTTTCTCCTGGAACTGGGGTTCAGTGTAGTTGAAAATGGGGTTCAGTGCAGTCGGGAGTTTCTGTCTCCCTCCTGCTAGAAGCCAGCAAGCACTTCACCACCTGTCCTCTCCAAGCATGTGTCTCTGTACCTCAGCTTTTTGCATCTCCTCTGAGTCTCTGTGAGTCCCTCTCTTTCCTTCTAGTTGTAGAATTTCCACCCAGCAGCTTTCCTGTGGTTCTGGATGATGTCCGTTCTGTCTTTTAGTTGTAGTTTCGAAATTGTTGTGCTAGGCAGCAGTTTAGGTGTTCACCTATGCTGCCATCTTGGTTTCTCTCTGTAATTCAGTTCTTAATATGTTCTAGTCTCCACTATATTTTCTTCTTTGATTCCCTGATTATTTGATCTCTTATTAGATTCCTTATCTAAATTTCTAAGTACATAGAAGATTATAATAACTTCTTGTTTTTGTCAAGAATGCAGTCTGTATGATTTTAATACTTAAGAAATGTATTGAGCCTGGCCTGTGTGGCTCAGTGGTTGAGTATCCACCCATGAACCAAAAGGTCATGATTTGATTCCTGATCCGGGCACGTGCCCAGGTTGTAGGTTGATCGCCAGGTCAGGGGACAGCGATGGATGATTCTTTCTCTTCATTGATGTTTTTGTCTCTCTCTCTCCCTTTCTCCCTTCCTCTTTCTGAAATCAATAAAATCATTTTTTTAAAGAAATCTATTGAGATTTGCTTTATGACCTAGCATATATTCAATTTTTGTAAAGGTTATGTGTGTACTTGAATGTGTTTTTACATTTTGGGGGTATATCTGTGGTACAGTGAAAATGTGACACTCAGCTCTTCTGCTACATATGTCTGTGATGGTCATAAACACAGATAACTCAGCTCTCTTGCCATGGGGAGCATGGTTGACTGGAGCCCTAACTGCTACTCCTCTGACTTTACCAACATATTTGTGCTGAGACCACTCTTCCCCTGGTTTGTTCCCAGCCAATAACTGAGCATGTTGGGGTATCAGGGCAGGTCCATTCCTGTGGGAGGTGAAACTCTAATAGGCAACTTGGGCTCAAAGCCATGCCATGAGTCTGGCCAAACCATTTGTAGAACTATACTGTAATCTGAAACTTCTCCTACTCATTTCTCCTCCTTTCTCTCATTCCTTTCAGACCTGCATTGTGGTCAGCAGGCTCTCCCTGTCTACTCCTGCTTCCTTATTTATATCCCCCAATAAACCTCTGGCACATCTAAACACATCTTGGCTTGTTTCCTGAACTGACATAGTTTCTTAGGTCAATTGTATTAAATATGTTGTTCAAAAGTTTTCTATCTTTATTGATAATTTTTTTTTTACTGTTTGTTTTACCAGTTACTGGAAAAGGTGGGTTATGTGTCCCATTATGATTGCTGATTTGTTTCTTTCCTTGGTAATTGTCAATTTTTGCTTCACATGTTTGCAAAGTTATTCCTCCATTTCTTTTGTTTGTGATCCCTTCCCTTGTCTCGGCATTTTCACTATGCCAGGAGAACTTCTGTGTTAGATTCAGCCTTATGATACCAGATTTGCAAAATCGAAGAAGCCTCTGTTGAGCTTGGGATGGGTGGAGTCTCAGGGCTTAAGGGACCGCCTTGCCTTCCAGTCGGCCCCGCCCTCCACGGCCCCTGAGTCTCACGTGACTGGGTAATTGCTGGAGTGGTTCTTGTTTGCGTGCGCCCGCAGTGCCTCTAGACTGCTGCCTTTCCGGCTCCCCTGCGCTCCAGGACCACACGAGTGTAGGTCCCCAGGGTTTCACCTGAAACAGGGGCCCAGTGGACTCAGAAGTGGCACAGTTGGGAGGGTCTGTCTCCCACCCACTCGTGAAAGCCAGCAGCACAATCAGCAATCTGTCCTGTGCGCAGTGCCGTGTGTGCCACCAGACCTCTCATCTTTTTCGACTCCCCAAAATTTCCGTGCACCTCTCCCTTTTCACAGTCCAAATGCCCACCGTATGAGTTTCGGCTGGATCTGGGGTTTAGTGTCATAAGAGGTTCAATGCCTTTGAGAGTCTCTGTTTCCCTTCTGCCAGAGAAAACCAGCCAGGTATTCTGGCACCCGCGTGTCTCCGTACCTCAGCTTTTTGCAGCTCCTCTGGGTCTCCATGAGCCCCTCTCCTTCCCTCTAGCTGTAGAACTTCCACTCAGCCAGCTTTCCTGTGGTTCTGGATGATGTCTGTTCTGTCTTTTAGTTGTAGTTTTGAAATTGTTGTGCGAGGCAGCAGTGTAGGTGTTTACCTATGCCGCCATCTTGGATTCTCTCCTGTTTGCAAAGTTACTGAGTGTGTAAATTTAATATTATCATATCCTCCTGTTTAATGGAATTGCTTAACAATTTGAAGTGACCTTCTTTATCTCTAGCAATACTTTTTCCCTTAAATCTGTTTTGCTTAATATTAATATAGCTAAAGCTAGTACACTTTTTCTTAGCACCTTTTTCCCATTCTTTCACTTTCAAATTCTCTATATACTCTTGCTTAAGACATATTTTTTATGACCAGCATATGGTTAGATTTAAAAAAAAAAATCCATTCGGACAAGTTTTATATTTTGGGTAGGGCATTTCATTTGTTTATACTTGTCATAATTATTAATATTTTCAGTTTTATACCTATGTTTTTTGTTTTATTTCTATTTTTCTCAAAAGTTCCATTCATATCTCTATCATTTCTTGCCCTTTTTTTAGATTGATTTACTGTTTTTCCATTTCAGTTTTTTTTATTCGACTGGTTTACAAACTGTTTCTTTTCTGCATGTGGATTTTCTAGAAATAGCAGCAAATAACCTACCAAAATCAAAGATGTTCAACAAATTTATTCTTCTGAAAAATATAAAAATCTCAAACTTCCATTTATATCTTCCTGACTTATGTGCTATCATTGTTGTGAATGTTAATTCTATTAATTTTTCTTTTGAAAATTCACAAGCCTATTTATATTATTATTGCTGTATGTACCCAATATTTTTTAATTTTTATGTGCATTATTTCCTCTTACTCCTCAAACCTTCCATCAGGACTCATTCTTCATATGCCTTAAGTGAAGGCTTGTTGGTACCAAAACTCTCAGTTTTTGTATGTCTGAAACTGACTTTTCACCTTTCATTATGGATATAGAATTAAAAATGACAAATGTTTTCTCTCAGCCCATTGAAAATATCACCCATTGTCTTTTAATTTCTATTGCTGCAAAGTAAGTTGCCTGTTACACTTTTAAAAATAATATTTCCTCCCACATTGCATTAAAATATTCTCTTTGTCTTTGGTGTTCTGCAACTGAGATGAATATGTATACCCTACCTGGATGTCTAGGATTTCTTGCTTCTGTGGGTTGATGTATTTCATCCATCCTGGAAATTTTCAGCCCTTATATCTTCCTATTACCTCTGTACCAACCCTCTTCCTTTCCTTTAGGGACTTTAAAATTGCTAAAATTCTTGGTCTATCCTCCATGTTTTCCTGTTGCATTCATATTTCCTTTTTGTGTCTCTATGCTGTGTTATAAAAATGTTTTATCAGGCTAGTCTTCCAGTTTACACATTCTCTTCACATGTGATTGTTCTAGTAAATCTGTCCATTGAGTTATTTTTCCCTACAAGTTCTTTTTTTTTCTTCCAAAATTGCTTGAACATATTTTATAGTTTCTTTTTCTTGTATGTATTTTCATGCATGGATTTTATTATCATACTAACTATGGGTGCCAGGTGGGTACTTGAAATAATGGGGGAACACTCTGTAAAGTATATGATTATCTAGCCGCTGGGCTATGCATCTGAAACTAATACAAAATATTATTGAGTGTAAACTGTGATTTAAAAAACTCATATTAAACATGTTGTTTTATAGTCTTCATCTTACTATCCAGGGTCTGAAGTACTTGCAGGTTTGTTTCAGCTATCTGCTGCTCCTGGTTCTTAGTTCTTATTACCTTACTAGAGGCCTGGTGCACAAAATTCATGTACAGGAAGGTGGGTGTCCCTCAGCCCAGCCTCACCCTCTCCTGATCTGGGACCCCTTGAGGATGTCCGACTGCTGGTTTAGACCCAACCCCTACGGGACCACTGGCTCCTAACCACTTGCATGTCTGCCTGCCTGATTGCCCCTAACCACCTCTGTCTACTGACCTGATGCCCCTAACTGCTCCCCTGCTGGCCTTATTGCCCCTAACCACCTCTGCCTGCCTGATTGCTCCTAACTGTTTCTGCTTGCCAAACTGATCACCCTGTAACCGCTCCCCTGCTAGCCTGATTGCCTCCAACTGCTCTCCCCTGCTAGCCTGATTGCCCCCTAACTGCTCTCCCCTACTAGCCTGATTATT
>PVJN01045517.1:0-16861 GCA_004026805.1 Lasiurus borealis
CAGGCGGCTCTTGAGCCCTCTGAGGACTCAGCAGTGGAATCGAATCCTTTCCTGGTTTTTCTCTCATCGACTTAGGATTCAGCTCCCTCAGGCTGCACATTTCCAGTTACCTCTTGTCCGTTTGCTTTCCAGCCCGGTCCCCCAACCCTCAAGCCTCCCAATTTGTTGCTGCAGTATCATCATCTCCTGTCTTCCCTGGCCTTGTAGGTTTCCGTCTTTAAAAAAGTTTTTTTTCCGCACAATACTTTAGTGAATTATGGAAGGGAACAAACTCAGGTGTGTGATTCAAACTGTCACTTCTGCCTGACCTCCCACTATGCTCTGATTATGCCACCGAGCGGTCAGATCCTTTTAGAGGCTCCGTCCTGTTCACTTCACCCCAGAGGCCTGGCAGTTAGTTAGGCCCCCGCTGGGCTGCTTCTCAGATTGTGGCAGCTGGGAGGCAGGGACAGGTTCCCCGGGGACAGAGCCCCCACCCCCACTCCTCCCAGGCCTCTCAGAGCCTCCAAGACCTGAGGCTCCTTCACGGGGAGCTAGGATGGACCAGTCAGTTCTCTGTGTGAGAGGCGATGGAGACCAGCCACGCACGGCCAAGGACAGCCCAATCCAGCAATTGGGTGGAGCTGCGGTCCAGTTGCCTTCATGTCCACGTGGCCGGGTGCTGTGATGGCAGGGAGGATGGGCCACCTTCCCGGGAAAGGCGCTGACATTGTTCTTCCTGGTCTTCATTCAAACGCTTGCCCTCTGAAGCCTGATCATTTTGGGGCCAGGTCCCTTCTTTTCAGAACTGGGGCTCACTCTTCTCTGTCAGGTCAACTCCTTCCTGATGACAACGGCCTCCCGTATGTTGGAGGCTCTAGTGTGCTTGGCTGTGTCTCTCCCAATTCATGCGACACTGTTGTTACCCAATCAACAGCCATTGCCTCTCTTCCTGCCTAACAGAATATTGATTGTTGGGCCAACTCCAGGTGGGTCATGAGCAGTCAAAGCCAGTCACAGCAGCCCCATTGCCCTGTGTCAAAACAAACCAGAAAGAAGTAGGAGGCATCAAGCAGAGAGAGACTAAGCAGGATTCTCCTGATGCTACCACTGAGTACAGCAGGCCATGTATGGGCACTGTGCTAAGTATGTCATATTCGTATGTCATATTCAACTAGAGGCCCGGTGTGCCCTCTCGCAATGTGGGACCCCTCGGGGGATTTTGGAGAACCAGTTTCACCCGATCCCCGCTGGCCAGGCTGAGGGACCCACTGGTGCATGATTCTGCGCACTGGGCCTCTAGTGTGCATAATCTCTTCCCACCCTCTCCGTTCCATTCCTCTGAGATTCATCAGTCTGTTCCATGTTTCCATGTCTGTGGTTTCTGCTCCTGCATTGAGCGTCTGCCCCTCGTGGTCAGTGCATGTCATAGTTACCAACTGGTTGCTTAGGCTTTTACATATATACTATAGGCCTGGTGCACAAAATTCATGCATGCCGGGGCAGTTCCTCAGACTGGCCTGCACCCTCTCCAATCTAGGACCTCTTGGGGGAAGTCCGACTCACAATCTGAGACCCCTGGATCCTAACCACTTGCCTGCCTGATCATTCCTAACTGCCTCTGCCTGCTGGCCTGATGCCCCTAACTGCTCCCTTCGCCTGCCTGATCGACCCCTAACTGCCCTCCCCTGCTGGCCTCATTGCCCCTAACTGCCCTTGCCTGAGCCCCCACCACCATGGCTTTGTCTGGAAGATGTCTGGTCTAATTAGCATATTATCCTTTTATTAGTATAGATTGATTGGCACACCAGCCGCTAGTGGTAAGTAGTGGTAGTATCCCCATTATGCAGATGAAGAAACTGAGGCCATGATACCTAGGAAGAGGATTCTGGGTTAAATGGCAGAAAGCTTCCACAACTTTTTCATGGCAACACTGCTAGAAAGCATTGGATCCATAGCCCACACTTAATTACTTCACAGGTATACACAAGTAATGAGTGTCCCCTTTCCACCCAAGAATAAAAGGACATGATTTGGCAGAGATCACAGCGAGAGTGTGGTGCTTATTCAGTCAGTCAGTCAGCCAGGCAGCTAGTCAGTGAGTCAAGGAGCAACTGATCACCCACCGTTCAAATAAGTGGGGATTCATGACCTCATTGGGTTACCCTGAGCCAAGAGCACCCCTACGAGGCTCTGGGAACATGAGGCTGGAGAAGACCATCCCTGCCTCAGGGCACTCATAGCCTAGACACCAGCAAACAGTGACCAGAGGCCTATGTGTCAGGGCTGCATTGTCGTATACATAGATTAGAGGCCCAGTGCACAAATTCAGCCTGGCCTTTGGGATCAAGCCAGAACCAGCTCTCTGACATCCCCCGAGGGGTCCCAGATTCCAAGAGGGCACACAGGCCAGACCAAGGGGCCCCACTGGTGCATGATCAGGGTGGGGAGGGACGTGGGAGGTTGGCCAGCTGGAGAAGGACTGCAGGAGGGCTCCAGGGAGTGTCCAGCCTGCCTGGCTCAGTCCCAATCAGCCAGACCCCAGCGGTAAGCTAACCTACCAGTCAGAGCATCAGTCCCCTGGAGGTCAGGGCACATAGCAAATTGAGCAGCCTTAGCATATCATTAGCATACCGCACTTTGATTGAACAGCTGACTGGTCGACTTGACACTTAGCGTATTAGGCTTTTATTATATGGGATGCCTGGCAGCCCAAAGGAGGGCCTGGTTGTTTCGTTACAGGAGATGGGGAGAAGGTGGAGATTGAAGGGTCACAGTAAAGGGGCTATTTTGTGAATTGAAAAGCCGGAATCAGGAAAATAGTTTGGTGATTCCTTAGCAAGTTAAATGTATGTACAATTGCCACTTAACCCGGCAATCCTCTTCCTAGGTATCATGGTCCCAAAGAATTGAAAATTGGGAGTCAAGGAGGTACTTGTTCACCCACATTCTTTGCAGCCTCATTCACAATCGCCAAAATGTGGGAGCCACCCAGATGTCTATCCACAGATGGCTGCATAGACAAAATGTTGCCCATCTATACAATGGAATAATATTCAGTCCTAAAAAGGAGGGAAATTCTGACACAGACCTCAAGGACATTGTGATAAGTGAAATAAGCCGGTCACAGAAGGCTAAGGTTGTATGATTCCACTTACATGAGGTGCCTGGCATTGGCAAATGCAGAGAGACACGAAGTAGATTAGAGGTGGCCTGGAGTCGGGGATGGGGGGCACAGGAGGGCAGATGGGCACAGAGTTTCGGTTTGAGGTGATGCGAAAGTTTGGGAAATACAGTGGTAGCTTGAGATACGAGTTTAATTCGTTCCGTAACCTTGAGGCGTGGGAAACTATGAGATGTTCGAGTCGAGGTAAACTGGTGGGGCGTGTGCAGCCAGCCGATCCGCGCGATTACTCCTATCTCAACTGTTGCTCGTATTTCAAAGCAAAAATAGCTCGCTTGATGGCCCATATCTCAAAAATCTCGTATGTTAGGGCACTCGTATCTCGAGGTACCACTGTAGCAGTAACAATTGTACAGCATTGTGAACGCACATAATGTTAATGTAAAGTAATTAGTATGAATGTACTAAAAAATGGCCAGAAGGTAACTTTGAGGTTATGTATATTTGACTACAATAAAATAAAACAAAACAAAAACGCGAGGCTCAGATTTGTCCCAGGTTGAGAAGGTTCGTACCGTGCGGTAGACAATGTAAGGAAACAAAAATGATACAGGCAGGCGGGGCCTGGAGGAAGCAAGGCCAGCGAAGGATTAGAGAACTCAGGCAAAATGAGAACCCGGGGCTGGGTTAGCCTCCTGCTGGGGAAGGTGAGGAGAGGGCCAGCAGGGGCAGGTGTCCAGCTGGGAGAGGGATGAAGCAGGAATGGCAAATGCAAGCACCCTCAGGGGCAGGCAGGTAGTGAAATGAGATGTGGGAGTCTAGGTAGGGGGTAAGACCACAGGAAGTGGGATTCTGTGGCGGCGTGAAGTGCTTTGACACAAAAATCAAACACCACCAAGTTCTGTTGGCTAAGCAGCCATACACAGGAAGCCCCACCTCTGCTGCCCAGAAGGGGTTCAGACCCCTTGGTCTCACCTCAGGCGGTTTCCAGGTGTCTCACTGCACCCTCCCCGCCCCCATCTGGGCTGTCTAGGAAGCTGGGACTCACTCTCCAGCCTTGTTTGTAAGCCTCTAGGACAGTGGTTCTCAACCTTCCTAAGGCCGCAACCCTTGCATACAGTTCCTCATGTGGTGGTGACCCCCAACCATGAAATGTTGCTACTGTTATGCATCGTGATGTAAATATCTGCATTTTCCCATGGTCTTAGGCGACCCCTGTGAAAGGGTCATTCGATCCTCAAAGGGGTCGCGACCCACAGGTTGAGAACCGCTGATCTAGACGGGACATGTTGCAGACCTCTGGCTAGACGCTTCAGAGTTCCCTGAGCTGTAACCTCATTTAAGGGCAGCCTTCCGGGTCCGATGCCTGCAAGGTGTCAGGCTCTGAGGGTGCAGAGTGTTAGAACAGGCAGGGCCTCTGGAGAGAGAGCATTTGGATGACTCCTCAGTGTGCAGATGGGTAGATGATGGGACCCGCAAAGACAGACACATGTAGGGAGGAGCCCTTTGTCACCTTGAATATTTTTGCAAAGGCTGAGTGACTACTGGCAGGTGATGCTACAATGAAGATTCCCTCCCTGGGTCGGGGATGGACTGGATTTTGTGAGCCGTGTCTTCTGGGTCTGAGAGTCTCTGATGCAAGGCCCCCCGCGAAGCCATTCTCCCTGTGGATGGCAGCTCATTTCCTTCTTCATTCAGTTCGAGCACTCCCCATCTGGCTTTGCTTTGGAGCCGTTATTATTGGTAATCAACCATCAATCCAGCCCTAATGATGCTGCCTGAACACAGTGTGCGGTGAGGGCTGGACCACATCTGCCTTGGCCGTCCTGGGGCTGCCAGATTGTGACCTGCCAGGAAGTGCCAGGGGGACATCCCCAGGAAGTCTGCCGGCTCTGACCTCCTCCGACCTCCCTCCAGGCCCCTTAGGGATGTAGAGACCAGGCCTCTGTCCTAAGCCTCTCCCTCCTGTTTCCTTATCTTAAGGACAAGTGGGCCTCTCAAATCCACCCCTCGGCCTGGCTGACACTTGAAACTGACTTTGGAGTCTGACCCAAACATGGAGACCACCCAGAGAAGTGGGGACAAGAGACTCAGGAGAAGGGAAAGGGAGACAAAGGCTCTGGCGGTCAAGTCAGCTGATGTGGTAAACATGCTAAGAGGGATGCCCATGCTCATCTGGAGCTGTGGGCAGACTGGGCTCCTGCTTGTGTGTGTGTTGTGGGTGGGTGGGGGAGGTGTTCGTGCATAAATGTACTTGAACCATCATGAACTGTGTCCCATGGGGGAATGACCAGAGCTAGGAGGTATGCCTGGGTGTGAATTTTTGCCCTTGACTTGGATAACTTGACCTACTCTCTCAAAGCCTCAGTTTCCCCAGCCGTGAAATGAGGACAAGCACAGTCACCAGGCCCACTGAAGGGAGGGACAAAGAGCTGCATGGGGAAGGCCAGTGGACACTACAGGAAGCTCTGCATACACGAGGCCTCAACCCTAAACTCTGCCTCCCCTCCACACCCCGTCTCTTCTCTCCAGGTCTTCTCAGCCCCATCTCAAAGGATGAATCACCCAATACCGACCCAGAGTTCATTGCAGGCCAATGAGACACTGGCTACAGAGGGAGAAAGTAGGCGGAGGATCAAAATGCTGTCCTGAGGATTGTTTTAAAAAGAAACTCCTCAGTTCCTGTTGGATTAGACATTTCCTTTGGTTCTCCCTCAGCAGGCTCAGGGCAGCAGAGCCAGTAGGAGTGGGAGGGTTTTTGAAGTCACTCTCCTGCTCAAGACCGCACGGCGGCTCCCCATGGCCAACAGATAGGCATCGAGCAGCCGTCAGGGCCGCCAGCGTGCCAGGTGCTGGGTGCTGGGCATACGATGGAGAACAAGTCAGAGTGTAAGAGTCAAGATCTCCCAGCTGAGTTTTCCTCACCATCCAGATGAGATTTACCTGGTGGAGGTGGATTTGAATCAGCAGCTCAGGGGCTGGGACCTGGGATCTACCTTTTGAGCAAATTCCCCATGTGATTCTCTGCACACTGAGGTCTGAGAACCAGCCCCAAAGGATCGTGAATCTAGGGGTTGCCCTTTATCCCCACGTGGATTTTACCCCCCTCACCCAGCCCTACTGCCAAGGAAGTAGAATGAGGCAACGAAGGAGCTGAGATAAAGTCATAATGGCCCCATTTTGCCAACAAGGACAGGATGTCATTCATCTGTCACCTCCAATTTGGTCCATCCACCCTTAACATTTGTTGACTACATTTGGGCCACTTTCCCCCTACTTTCCCCTGTCTCGTTGCCTCTTTTTTTTTTTTTAATATATTTTATTGATTTTTTACAGAGAGGAAGGGAGAGAGAGAGAAAGTCAGAAACATCGATGAGAGAGAAACATCGATCAGCCGCCCCCTGCACGCCCCACAGTGGAGATGTGCTCGCAAGCAAGGCACATGCCCCCGACCGGAATGGAACCTGGGACCCCACAGTCCGCAGGCCGACACTCTATCCACTGAGCCAAACCAGTCTCAGCGTCGTTGCCTCTTGATGCACATGAAAGTAGTGCCCCTGCTTAGGAACTTAACAATGGACACATGTGCACCTGAACAAAGCCCTGCCTCATAGCCCACATATGTCACATTGTCCGGACCCACACAGGCAGAAATCAGGGGTCGTGTGGTGATTTTACACCTGGTGGCATGTGGAAAAAGTGAGAGAAAAGTTGCAAAATGACAACAATTTCAGTGAGATGGACCTTTAATTCTTTTCTACTTTAAAGAAGTCATGGAGAGGCGTCTGGGCTTGCAGGATGGTTTTATGAAATCATCTATAGGCAGGCTCTTTCCAACTGGCTTCTCAACCTTCTGCATGAGGTTCGCTAGGAACTTTCCACTTACGGTCCTCGGTGGCTGCTCCAGCTCCTGCCCTTATATCCATCCACCTTCTGGTTAGTACAAAAAATAAAGAGGAGAAGAAAGACACACCTCCTTGCCTTCAAGACGCCTTTTGGGAGTCACACATGATTTTTGCTTACATCCCTTTGGTTAGATTTTTGTCATGGCTCAAAGGAATCTGGGAAATGTAGTCTTTATTTCGGGTGGCCGTATGTACAATTAAAAGTCAGAGGTTGTATAATCAAAGAAGAAGGGGAGGACAGGAAATGGGGGCCGAGAGCACTCTGTGGCACCATTATAGTTCTTGAAGCCGATCCGTGTTTGCTCTGGTGATAGGTACATTGGAGTTGATTTATAAATATACAGTATATGACTGCCTCACCTCTATTAAGAACAAAACTGAAGAAAATGTGAAGTTAGTAAGAGTTAGAGTGAGATTACAGTGGTACCTCGAGATACGAGTGCCCTAACATACAAGATTTTTGAGATACGAGCCGTGGAGCGAGCGATTTTTGCTTTGAAATATGAGCAATAGTTGAGATACGAGTAATCGGGCGGATCGGCCGACTGCACACGACCCACCAGTTTACTGCGACTCGAACGTCTCATAGTTTCCCACACCTCATGTTACAGAATGAATTAAACTCGTATCTCAAGGTACCACTGTATTACAAAGTGAGTAAGAGTAACCTGTAACTTTTCATGTATAAGAATCACTTGGGACTTCGGAACAATTGGGTGTGGAGACCACCTTGGGAATACTATATCCTCCTAAGGGAGCAATGCCCACAGAATGTTCTTTTCTGGGAAAAATGTCAGGCGTGTCCTCTGTTCCTCCTTTGCACCCGTACCATCAGGATCAATGAGCCTTTCCTGGTCTGACCTTCAACCCCACCCCCCCATGATGTATGCCCCTGATTTCCCCACCCCTAGAGTCTACCCTCACCCCTGTCTAAACTCCTATCTTGGCTGAACCACCATGGGAAGAGTGTATCTAGTTAGGTGTATAGGTTAGCTCAGTGGTTCTCAACCTGTGGGTCGAGACCCATTTGGGGGTCGAATGACCCTTTGACAGGGGTCGCCTAAGACCATCAGAAAACACAGATATTTACATTACGATTCATTAACAGTAGCAAAATTACAGTTAGGAAGTAGCAACGAAAATAATTTTATGGGTGGGGGTCACCACAACATGAGGGACGGTATGAAAGGTTGGTGGCATTAGGAAGGTTGAGAACCACTGGGTTAGCTCTTGCTGCAAAGGTAGTACATTTTGGGTAGAGACTGATCAGTTCACTCCTTTGCTCGGAACGCTCCAGTGCTCCACACGTGATTCCCATTAAATAAAAGCACTCACTGTTTCCTTAACTCACCCCGGGCCTTGTCTTCTCCGGGCTTCTGCCTAAGCTGCTGTCGGTGGCTGGCTTGCCTTAGCAAGTTTCCACTGGCCCTGCTGGAGAGAATTGCTGGCCGGCCAGGGAGGATGGATGCCGGACATGGGGAGCACAGCTGCCCCGCCACCCACAGACCGGCCTGAGAAGCGAACCAGCAGCTGCCTCTGTGCAGGGCGGAGCTGGCCCAAGCAGGTCTGTGAGAATACGTGCCTTTTGGGTGCCCCTGCGATTCTATAACTATTTATGTACAGTACTACCTTTGCCGCCGGAGCTAACCTAGAAACGCTCTTCCCACGGTGGTTCAGCCAAGACAGGAGTTTATTTCTCTCTCGTGGGAAAGCTGCGGCGGGAGCAGTCTGGTTCCCAGCCCTCCACGCAGCAGAGAGAGCAGAGACAATCCGAGGGGTGGGTGGGAGTGGAAATTCAGCCGAACTCCCAGCCCAGGGCTGCGGGGAATATGAGTTTTCTAACTTGCCCAATCCGAGGAAATAGCTTTCTGTGTTTCTGCAGAGAGCGAGAATGCGTGCCAGCTGTCTTGTTGTGTTTTCATCTTTACATTTCTTTCTGAAGAATGTCAAATGTAAACTGTATTAGTCAAGGTTCTCCGGAGATACAGAACCAATAGGACATGTGTATAGATATATAGAGGAGATTCATTATAAGGGATTGGCTTACCCGATTATGGAAACTGAGAAGTCCCAAGGTTTGCTGTCTGCATGCTGGAGCACGAGGAGAGCTGACCGTGGAACTCCAGTCCACAGAAGGCCCTAGGACCCGGGGGCCATGGTCTAAGTCCCAGTCTGAGTGAAGGCCCAAGAATCAGGAGCACCGTGTCCAAGGGCAGAAGGTGGATGTCCCAGCTCAAGCAGAGAGAGTGAATTCACCCTTCCTCTGTCTTTTCAAAAGAAATATATTTTTATTGATTTCAGAGAGGAATGAAGAGGGAAAGAGATAAAAACAGCAATGATGAGAGAGAAGCACTGATGGGCTGCTTCCTGCATGGCCTCCACTGGGGATTGAGCCAGAAACTCCAGGAATGTGTCCTGACCGGGAATCGAACTGTGACCTCCTGGTTTATAGGCTGACGCTCAATCACTGAGTCATGCTGGCCGGGCTCCTCTGCCTTTTTGTTCTACACAGGTCCTCACTGGATTGGATGACCTCCCTCCCCTCCCCTCCCCCGCATGGGTGAGATGTTTCTTTACTCACTCTATATTCATTGCTCATTACTTCCAGAAGCATCCTCACAGACACACCCAGAAATACTGTTCTACCAGCTCTCTGGGCATCCCTTAGCCCAGTCAAGTTGACACATAAAACTAATCATTATAAAAACAAAAGTAGAAAGAATAATATAATGAACCCTCATGTATCCATCTAATGTCAAGAGCTATAAACTCAATACCAATCTAGTTTCATCTATACCCCTCATCCTTGGAGAGGTAAGAAACTTTCAGAGATCATCCTCTCTAATAAAGCGGGAGTATGCTAATTGACCATCATGCCCTCACAAAGATGGTGGTGCCCACAGCCAATAAGGAGGGAATATGCTAATTGCCACATCCTCAAAGATGGTGGTGCTTATAGACACAAGATGACAGTGCCCAGTCACCTCAGCCTCACTGGGATGGCAGGCACATGGCACGGCTGGGACCACCCACAGGTGGGCCTGGCCACTCTGGGCACCTGCCTCTGAAGTCTCCCAGTTCCCTCAGCCCCCCAGCTGCCCAAGGCTTGCCTATGCCTCAGATGGCAGCTGCCCAGCTGCCCGGGGCCAGCCCCAAGTGCAGGCAAGTCTTGTATGTTGGCTGCCCAGCTGCCCAGGGCTGCCTGAACCTCAGGTAACCAGGGCCGGCCAAGGCTTGCGCTGCTGGTATGATAGGGATGTCATCTTCCCCTGTTATCCAGTGTTGCTCCCACCCCTGAGGGCTCCCAGATGTGAGAGGGGACAGGCCAGGCTGAGGGACCGCCCCCTTCATGCACTGGGCTTCTAGTTTACTATAATCTGTAAAGCATCTGCAATATTGTGTAAACATAAACACAATACCATTATCCCATCTATAAAAGCCAATATTTCCTTAATATAATTAATATCCAGTCTGTGTTTGCATTTCCGCAATTATTTTTTTAAATAGGTTTTATTGATTATTTTTAGAGAGAGAGGAAGGAAGAGGAAGAGAAAAAGAGAGAAAAATCAATGTGAGAGAGAACCCACAGCCTGGCTATATGCTCTGACCGAGACCTGAATGAGTGGCCTTTCAGTGCATAGGACCTTGCTCAACCAACTGAGCTACACTGGCCAGCGCTTCCCCAATTATTTGTGTAGCTTATTTGTTCTAATCATAGTTCACAAAAGTCTGAATTTTGCTTTTGGTTGACATGCCCCCTGTGTCTCTCTAAGTTCCTCCACCATCTTCTCCCCCTCCCACCCCTTATAATTCTTTTTTTGAAGAAAATGTTTTCCCCATAGTTTCCATGATCTGCATTTTGCTAAGTGCACTCCAATAGTATCTTTTAATGTATGTCTTTGTTTCCTGTGCTTTCTCTCAATTGGGAATTCTAGAGGTTTGATTAGGTTCATGTTCCCTTTTCTGGAAGAACTACTTCATGGCTGCTGGCCCATTCTTCTCTCAGGAGGCAAGTCATGTTCCAGGGTTTCTCTTTTGATGATATAACTATTGATGGTCATTGCCTAGAACTAAAGGTATTTTCATTATATCATTTTTTCTTCATTTACTAGTCAACTAGAGGCCCGGTGCACCAAATTCGTGCACTCAGGGGAAAGGGATTCCTCAGCCCATCCTGTGCCCTCTTGCAGTCCAGGGACCCTCAGGGAATGTCCGACATCCTTAAGGCTGCCGTGGAGACCAGAGAGGCTCCCGCCACCACCAATGCACTTGCCAGCTGTGAGCCCAGCTCAAGGCTTCTGGCTGAGTGGTGCTCCCCCCCAGGGGGAGTGCACTGACCACCAGGGGCAGCTCATGCATTGAACATCTGTCCCCTGGTGGTCAGTGTGCATCATAGTGACTGGTCTTTCTGCTGTTTGGTTGGTTTGCTTATTAGCCTTTTATCTTATAGGATACTTCTATAAAGATAAACTTTTCCTCACCAAATATTTCATTATCCTGAAATGACGTTCATAGAAGGAAAGGCAAGATACATGCTTGATTCTTTCTGTTTATCAGTTGTTGGTTTTTTCAGTGATTTCTTAGCATCCTCGAAACCAGTTCTGTTTTCAAAGAAAGCCATCCTTCACCATTCCTGCTTTCACCCCTTTCCCAGGCCCAGTCCCAGGGCCCTGCCTCACTGTCAGGAGGTCTGAGATCCTCAGCACTTGAACCTGGACAGCAGGTGCTCGGGGACTTACTCTATTACAGTGGAGCAGGATCATAGGGCCCTGTTCTTCTTCGTTTCCTGTGACCAAACCTGTTTTGGCACCGAGACACCTCCTAGCACACAGAGCTCTGCTCAAGGAATGTGCAGGGAACACTTGAGTACATGGTCCAGTCCTCACTGCTGCTGTCCATCCCACCTCCCAAATGTCCAGTTCACACAGGACATTGAACTCCCTCCTGCAGCCTCAGTCAACCCAAGCTGCTGTTTCTCCTGTTCCTGCCCCCTCTCTCTCCTCCTCCTTGCCTCCTCTTCCTCCCCCTCCACTTCCTCCTTCCTCTTGCCTTCCCTCCCTCCCTTTTCCTCCCTTTCTCTTTCTTTCCCCAGCGCCCCCCTTTCCAATTCCTTCTCCTACTTTACTTTACTCTGCACATGTTTTGCCTCCTTGACTCAATGTCTCCCCCTTTTCTCAGGCTGTTGGAAATGGACCCACCCTTTAGTGTCCTCTCCTACTGTGCCACTTTGACTTCTGTCTGACTCCCCATCATCCTTGGTTAGGGGCAGCCCTTCTTGAATCCTCTTCATTTTCCCGTGATTATGCCCTGTGATTGTCAGTGTCTGGGCCGTGCCTCTTCTGCATCAGGCTGCGTCTAGACACTCCCCATATTTAGCAGAAGGCTGTTGTGACACAAATCACACTGATTGTAGCACAGCTGTTTTACACAGATTTTGAAAGTTGTATCTACCTGATGCCAACACAACCTGGAGAAGAGCAAGAATTTTGTCCTCAGTTTTGGAAAAATTTTTGATGTCTACATGACTGGTGTGCTTGATTTATTTCCATTTGTTAAGTAAAGGGTAATGGTGGTCTCACCCAGATCTGATGTTTGGCTCCAAAGTAGTTATTAGTTATTAATATATATATGCTGATTAGACTGGACAGCTGAATGAACTTCCTGACATCATTCACACATCTTTCTGTGTAAAGCCACAGTAGTGGGGCTGAGGCAGAGGCAGTTAGGGGCAATCAGGCAGGCAAGTGAGCAGTTAGGGATGATCAGGCAGGCAGGAAAGTGGTTAGGGGCAATCAGGCAGATAGGCAGAGGTGGTTAGAGGTGATTAGGCAGGCAGGTGAGCAGTTAGGGGCATCAGGCAGGCAGGCAGGCAGAGTGATTAGTGGCAATCAGGCAGGCAGGTGAGTGGTTAGGGGCAATGAGGCAAGTAGGCAAAGTGGTTAGGGGCAATCAGGTAGGCAGGCAGGTGAGTGGTTAGGAGCCAGTGGTCCTGGATTGTGAGAGGGATGTCTGAGTGTTGGTGTAGGCCCCATCCCATAGGGATCCCAGAATGTTGAGGGGGTGCATTGCCTGGCTGAGGGACACACACCCTCTATCCCCATCCCCAACTCTCCCCCACCCCCCCGCACAGATTCTGTACACCGGGCCTCTAGGTGTGTGTGTGTGTGTGTGTGTGTGTGTGTGTGTGTGTGTGTATTATTGATTTCAGAGAGCAAGGTAGAGGGAGAGAGAAATAGAAACATCAATGATGAGAAGAATCATTGATTGGCTGCCTCCTGGGGATTAAGCCTGCAACTCAAGCATGTGCCCTTGGCCAGAATCGAAACTGGGACCCTTCAGTCCACAGGCCGACACTCTACCCACTGAGCCAAACCGGCTAGGGCCAACGTAGTTCTTGAAACAAATGCTTCTGGGCTCCATAAACATGATGCTCTACAGGCCCCTTTCTGCAGGTGGTCTGCGTGGAGTCAGAGGCATCAAAGTATGGGTCACCGTTCAAGGTGACAGTGCCATTTCTACCCTACAGGGTCAGGGTCTCCATTTCGGGTCAGGAATTATAGATTGACCTCCACCTTTCATTTTTTTATACTTTTTACTGAGTTTTACAGGCTAAGCCTGCAAATATGCTCTATGTGTTGGTTTTGGCAGGAAGAACATGCAAAGAAAATACCCCGTTGGATGAAGTATTCCTACGAATCTTTCTGTTCTCAAGAATCTGCTTTACTGTACTTCTGTGGCCTTTAACCAGTGGGTGGAGGGTGGGGGAGGTAGAAAGCAGTCATCTCAGCACGATGGGAGAAAAAGGAAAGTAAGAGCAACACTGGGCCATGTGCTGGGAAATGTGGATTCCCGTTCTAAATCATCCAAGAATGGTTGTGACCTTGTTGATAACCCCGTTTCTGAGCCCCAGTCCCCTCATTTGTTAAGTAAGATAGTGATAGCTTCATTCTTAGAGACACCACTGTGTTTATGTTTTTAGAATTCTCCGTACTGCTTACAGCCTTCATAGCTATCTTCTCATTTGATCCACACAATGACAGATCAGTGCATTGAGGCTGAGGAATGATGGGTGTTTATCCAATATTTCCTTAAAAATGAAACTCCCCTTCCTAATGCACAGTGGGTAATTCCTTCTTGGCAGGAGGCACGTGCCTGTGTGTGAATGTTGGTACATTGGTGAACGTGGGCATCGATCCTTGTGCTTCTCTGACGTGTGAATATGAAGGATACTGTTAGCAGGTGGATTTCCCTAGGCTGACAGGGCTGATCTGTTCCTTGATGATTGCTTTTGTCTGATGGAAAACTGGGAGCAAATTAAGCGTCTAAGAATAGAGTATAATTAAGTAATTTCATGGTACACTCGCTTGTTGGAGTACTATGAAAACATTTAAAATGAACGTTATGAAGATAGTCATGGAGAAGGACAGGAACATTTCTGGTAACATCTTAAGATGACAAAGCAGGATAAAAATATGCAGATTCCGGCGATGAATTGGATATATATGCATGTTGACAAAGCCTGAAGCAGTACAGGAAACAGTTCCTAGTAGCCAGGTATGCAGTCTTTTTAAGATGCGTTTTAGTGGGGGCATTGTGTTTATTTGACAGACAATGGGAAAAGGAAAGAGATGCTGGCAGGACTCGGTTGAAATGATCTTCTGGGGTGACTGCCTTCCTCCCTGAGTTCAGGGTGGGGAAGAGCATGTGTGTGTGAAAAGAAGATTCGCACCGGGATCTTGCCCTCTGTGGCTGCTGGGGATACGGTGACTGTCCTGACAAAGCCGGCCTGTCCTTTTTCCTCCGCCTCACCTCACTTCTCCTGCTCTTCGTTCTTCAAATCTCAACCTAGAAGTCACTTTCCTGAAGTCCACCCCATCTTCCCTCCCTCCCCCCCACCCACTAGGCTATGGGGCCCTCCTAGGCATCCCTTCCCCAGCATCCCAAGCTGTCACCCCTTCTCTGCACCTGGCAGGCATGGTGACTGCATTTGCATTTTAGAGCCCCCCCCCCCGTCTGGGCTGCAAGAGTTGGGGGTCCCAGGAGGATCTGCATCGGTCCTTCCCCCTGACACAAGCACAGACATATTCAGTGAACGGTCCTCCTCCTCCTCCTCTCTGCAAGGGGACCAGACCGGGACAAAGGGGATTTCTTCCAGTCCCGCATTCTGTGATTTTACCATCTGGTTTGGACCAGATTCACTATGCCAAGGAGCCGCTGGGGTTTGAAGACCAGCCCCAGTTCGGGGAAGGGCCTCTGTCTCTCTGCCTGTGGACTCAGCATACCTTGGCTTGGTCTGAGGGTGGTGTTGGGAGTGTTCACGGTGGGTGGACTGAGTGCTGGAACAGTCTTAGCGATCCACTGGACCACAGGGGTGAGGGCATTTTGCTTTGCTCTTGCTTGTACCTGGAAGGCCAGCCACAGACCACATGTGGCAGCGTGGCTGTGCCTGCAGCTGTGAATCTGAAGAGCCAAGAAGGGCTGAGTTCCCCCACATCCTGTGTGCACCTGCCTGCGGTGGAAGTGGGCGTGTCTGTGTGTGCACATGGCCGGCTGTGTCGGTGTCAGAGTGGGGCGCATGTTGGCTGAACGCCTGGGTTTTCGGGGCCACGTCTCTGTGTAGAATGTTTGCACATAGGCTTGGTGGACGAGTGGGTTTCCACTCCACACACGATCGCTGCCAGCTTTGTGCGGCAGGCGGGGAGCACACATGCCTGCGCTGTGCACAGCTCCGCACCGCGTTCTCCTCTGTGTGTCTTTGGGAATGCGCTCTTGGCACGCACGCCTCCTGCCTGAAACACGGCGTCGGGTGTGCACATGTCTGTGTGACCGTGCCCGGACGCGGTGTGCGTCCCCACTCGTGTCCGCAGTCAGGCGCGGCACGTGCGCCAGCCCCCCCCCCACGCGCGCAAGGTCCCCGCGCGGCCCGCGCGTGGCGAGTGTGCAAGGACCTCCGGGCCGCGTGCATCCGGTGCGCTCGCGCCTGCCTCTTGGCACGCACGAACGCACGAACGCACGCACCTCCACATGTCCGGGTGCACGTTCCTCTGGGTGCCAAGCGCCGGGCGCTTCCCGCGCGCGTGTGCCCTGGGCTGCGGGCAGGCGGGCGGGCGGCCGGGGATCCGCGCTGCGCTCCCTGCGTCCCCCGGGGCTGACCCCCGCCCCACCCTCTCCGCTCGGGGCCGCGGGCCACCGCGATTGGCCGCCCGCTCCCTCCCCGCCGTCATCCCTCCCTCCTCCCCGCCACCCGCGCGCCCGCGGTCCCCGCTGTCCCCCGCGGTTCCGGCGAGGCCGCGCCGCGCCGCGCTCCGTTCCCATTGGCTGCGCGCGCCTTTGTGTGGCGGCAGCTGCGGCCCCAGCGCCTTTGAATGTCGAGAGGAGCCGGGAAGGGAGCCTTTCCATGGGCCATCTGTCTCCCCGCCAGCCGCCGCCCCGCCGCCGCCGCCCGCGCCCCGCGCTCCGCCTCCCGCCCCGGCGGCTCCCGCAGCCCCGCCGCCGCCGCCGCCCGCGCCCGCGCCCGGGAGCCGCGCCACAAAGGGCCCGCGCGCAGCCGCCGCCGCCGCCGCCGCCGCGCGAGGAGCCAGGATGGTCCTGGTCCACGTCGGCTATCTCGTGCTTCCAGTGTTCGGCTCTGTGCGAAACAGAGGTATCTGGCTTTTTCCTTTCGGGGTCCGCTTCGGGGCGGGGGTCGCCGCGGGCACCGGGGCGGGGGCGGGCGGCGGAGTGGGTTCGGGGTGGGGAGGCTCAGGGCACACCCGCGGGGACGCAGGGCGAGCGGCGGCTTCTCCCCTCTCCTCCCCGCGGGGGGCTCCCCCGGAGCGAGGGGGCGGCCGCCCTCGTGGGAGCTTTGGTAGTG
>PVJN01045518.1:0-16856 GCA_004026805.1 Lasiurus borealis
AGGATGGAGGGGCAGAGGGTGGAGGGGCAGAGGGTGGAGGGGCGGCAGAGGGTGGAGGGGCAGAGGGGGGCTGCCGGTGTCTGGGCATCGAAAGCAGAGGGAGGGGGACCACCTGAGGGGAGGCAGGCCGTGCCCCCAGCCTGATCCTTCCAGCGCTTTCTCTCTCTCCCCCTCCCCCGCTTCTTAAAAAGAAATAAAAACACACGGAGCGGCCAGACGGCGGTGATGGTCTCTGAGCGCACAGTCACCTGGCCACTTCGTGTGCGTGCATGTGTGCGTGTGCGTGTGTGTGTGTGTCTTAGATATAAAGATGGGGATATGTAGATATAGAGATATACATATATAGATATAGAGATAGAGGTATATAATATAGATATATAGATGTAGGTATATAGATATATAGATATTGATATATAGATATATTTGTGTGTATCTTAGAGATAGAGATATAGACATGTGTGTGTATCTTAGATATAGATATATAGATGTAGATATATAGTTTGTGTGTATCTTAGATATAGATATATAGATATATGTGTGTGTGTCTTAGATATAGAGATAGAGATAGAATTAGAGATATATAGATATATGTGTGTGTATCTTAGATATAGAGATATAGATATATAGATGTAGATATACAGATATGTGTGTGTATCTTAGATATAGAGATAGATATAGATATATATGTGTCTTAGATATGGAGATATAGAGATAGAGATATATGTGTGTGTATCTTAGATATAGAAATAGAGATATATGTGTGTGTATCTTAGATATAGAGGTAGAGATATAGATATATATGTGTGTGTGTCTTAGATGTAGATATAGAGATAGAGATAATGTATGTGTGTGTTAGATATAGATATAGAGATAGAATTAGAGATATATAGATATATGTGTGTGTATCTTAGATATAGAAATAGAGATATATATGTGTGTGTGTCTTAGATGTAGATATAGATATAGAGATAGAGATGTGTGTGTGTGTGTGTGTATGAATCCGTGCATGGGTGGGGTCCGGCCAGCCTGGCCAGGGGGAGGGGACATGGGCGGTTGGCTGGCCTGCCTGCTGGTGGAACTCCTGGTCGAGGGGACCATTTGCCTATGAACCTCTTATCTTATAGGATCCACACTGAGTGGCCAGATGATGATGCGTTCAGAGATCCTCCTCCTCTGGCCGCTCCGTGTATATTTTTTTAAATTATTGATCTCAGAGAGGAAGGGAGAGGGAGACAGAAACACGCAGGATGAGAGAGAACCACAGACTGGCTGCCTCCTGCACACACACCCCCTCCCCTAGGAATCGAGCCCGCCACCCAGGTCCATGCCCTTCCCCGGGAATCAAACCTGGGACCCTTCAGTCCGCAGGCCGACGCTCTGTCCACTGAGCCACACCGGCCGGGGCCACACATTCTAGTGTGCCCACCTGAGTTGGAGCCACACGCCGATCAGAACGGAATGAACCCTGCCTTCCACGTGCTATTTTTTTTTGCTGATTTTTTTTTAAGAGAAGAAGAGAGAGAGAGAGAGACAAAGAGAGAAACATCCACGCAGAGAGAGAACCACGGACCGGCCGCCTCCTGCACGCCCCCCACCCTGGGGATGGAGCCCGCCACCCGGGCCTGTGCCCTTGACCGGGAACCGAACCCTGACCTCCTGGTTCAGAGGTCGGCGCTCCACCCCGGAGCCACGCCGGCCGGGCCGGGTGCTGGTCAGGCCCATGATGTGTGTGTGTCCCAGTTCCCCATGCTGATCCGGGGACCCCCCGATGCTCAGACGAAGGGGACAGAGGCCGGCTGACCCCCTGGGAAACTGACCGATGGACAGACCCCTTTCTGGGGGGGATGAGGGGGGCGGGAGGGGGGGTGTCGTGGCCCCCACACTCGCGTCCTTTCTCCCTGGCTCCCGGCGGACACGGAGCTCCCGGCTGCTCACTCCTCGCCGCCGGCAGGAAGCGGTTTTAATTGCAAACGCCGCCCCCGGGGCCGAGCCCCCTCCCCTCCCCCCGCCACGGCCCGCGACGCAGTCAATTATGGAAATGAAGTGTCGATAAACATAAAAATTTCATGCACGCGGCCTCCGGGCAGGCCTGCCGCCCCGCCAACGCCGCGGCCGGGAGAGCAGCACGCCGGCGGGGACCCCCACCCCCGGGCCCCCTCCCTCAGCCACCGGCCTCTCCTGACGCCCCCTTTTTTTTTTAATATATTTTACTGATTTTTCACAGAGAGGAAGGGAGAGGGATAGAGAGTCAGAAACATCGATGAGAGAGAGACATGGATCAGCTGCCTCCTGCACGCCCCCCACTGGGGAGGTGCCCGCCACCCAGGTCCCTGCCCTTGACCGGGATCGAACCCGGGACCTTTCAGTCCGCAGGCCGACGCTCTATCCACTGAGCCACACCGGTCTCGGCTGTATATTTTTTTTCTTTTCTTGATGGAAAAGCAAATCAGCCTTTTTCCTGCTTTGTTTTCTCTGTGGAGAAATCATCCTTCTTCTTCTCCTTCTCCTTCTCCTTCTCCTTCTCGTTCTTCTTCTCCTTCTTGTTCTTCATCTTCTTCTCCTTCTCCTTCTCCTTCTTCTTCTTCTTCTTCTTCTTCTTCTTCTTCTTCTTCTTCTTCTTCTTCTTCTTCTTCTTCTTCTTCTTCTTCTTCTTCTTCTTCTCCTCCTCCTCCTCCTCCTCCTCCGCCTCCTCCTCCTCCAGAAGGTCAGAGACACCCCCCCTGGTGTGGCTCAGTGGTTAGAGCGACAAACGGCCTGCCGACTGGAGGGTCCCGGGTTCGATTTTGGTCCGGGGCATGTACCTGGCTTGTGGGCTCCATCCCCAGTGGGGGAGTGGGGTGGGGGTGGGCCGTGCAGGAGGCAGCCGACCAGTGATTCTCTCTCATCATGGACGTTTCTGTCTCTCTCTCTCTCTCTCTCTGAAATCAATTTTTTTAAAAAAAAAATCTTAATCTTAGGTGACAGTGCGACTTCACAGTAGAAGAAAGGTATATAGGGTGTGAGAGAGAGAGAGAGAGAGAGAGAGAGAGAGAGAGAGAGATTATAGAATGATTATATTTTGAATGATTATCAAATCAGTCTTGATTAACATACAGTTCGTTTTGCAACATGAAGAGTGTTACCAGCTGTTGATGGGCATCTGCATTTTTTGGGGGGGACGCCTTATGCACACAGAGCGGCCAGAGGAGGAGGATCTCTGAACACAGCATCATCTGGCCGCTCCGTGTCCATCCTATGGAATAAAAGGCTCATAGGCCAATAGTCCCCTCGACCAGGAGTTTGACTGGCCAACCGCCCATGTCCCCTCCTCCCCCTAGCCAGGCTGGCCGGACCCCCCCACCCATGCTCGAATTCATGCACCGGGCCTTTAATCTATCTATCTATCTATCTATCTATCTATCTATCTATCCATCCATTCATCCCTCTATCTATCTATCCCTCTAACTATCTATCTATCTATCTATCTATCCCTCTATCTATCTATCCATCCATCCATCTATCTATCTATCTATCTATCTATCTATCCATCCATCCATCTATCCATCCATCCATCCATCCATCCATCCATCCATCTATCCATCCATCCCTCTATCTATTTATCCCTCTATCTATCTATCTATCTATCTATCTATCTATCTATCTATCTATCTATCCATCCATCCATCTATCTATCTATCTATCTATCTATCTATCTATCTATCTATCTATCCATCCATCCATCTATCCATCCCTCTATCTATCTGTCTACACACACACACACACACACACACACACACACACATTGCACTGGGCCTCTAATATATATATATATATTTACATACACTGAATGGCGGGGTTACGATGGGTTCCGAGAGCATCACCATCGGCCCCTCGGGGTAGGAGGGGGGGGCAGTCAAACCCTAAAACCTAGTCCCCACCCGCTCCCGCCAGCCAGGGACCCACTAGGACAGTGGTTTTCTCCACCTTCCCAAGGCCGCGACCCTTTAACACAGCTCCTCGTGTGGTGGTGCATCGTCATGTAAATATGTGTTTTCTGAGGGTCTCAGGCGACCCTGCCAGTGGCTCTCCCCCTGTGGGTCACCGCTGTGGAGCCTGAGACCCTCAGAAAACGGCATATGATGGGCGTGTGGCCAGGCGTGTGACGGGCGTGTGACCGGCATGTAACTGCAGTGTACGGGCATGTGACAGGCGTGTGACTGGCGTGTGACGGGCGTGTGACGGGCGTGTGGCAGGCGTGTGGCAGGCGTGTAACCGGGCGTGTCCCCTGTGTTGCAGGTGGACGGCTCGGTGGTGGCGGAGCAGGCGGGGCCGGCGCTGAGCGGCCTCCTCGGCCACGCCCAGGACCTGGCGGCCAGGCTGCGGGCGCTGCGGCTGGACCGGCGCGAGTTCGTCTGCCTCAAGTTCCTGGTGCTCTTCAGCCTCGGTGAGGGGGCCCCCCACACCCCCCAACCCCCCCAACCCCCCCACCGCCGCCGGGGTCAGGGGTCAGGGGTCAGGGCGGGGGTGGAGGGAGGGCGGTCCATCCGGGCCCCGCGCGCTGCTTCCCTGGGAACGAGTCTGCGTGTCTGCCATCCCGGGTCCCCCTCCTTCGCGCCGTGGCCAGGCGGTAGCGTCACATGACGAGGCGGTACCATTACATAACGTGGCGGTACTGTCACATGATGAGGCGGTAGTGTAACATGATGTGGCGGTAGTGTCACATGACGAGGTGGCAGCATTATATCACGAGGCGGTGGTGTTAATGACGAGGTGGTACTGTCACATGACCAGGCGGCAGCGTTACGCGGCGTTTCGTGGAGAGCGTGTGGGAGGGCGTGGGGGGTGGAGCCGTCTGTGGTTCCCGCTTGCCGCCTGGGCTGTGTCTTCCTGCGAAACCTGCGTCGTCTCGACCATCGAGAACCTGTTTCTCTTTAAAAATATATATATGTAGCCCCAAACCGGTGTGGCTCAGTGGACAGAGTGTCGGCCTGTGGACTGAAAGGTCCCGGGTTCGATGCCGGTCCAGGGCAGGGACCTGGGTGGCGGGCACATCCCCAGTGGGGGGCGTGCAGGAGGTGGCTGGTCTGTGGTTCTCTCTGCTCATGGATGTTTCTCTCTCTCTCTCTCCTCCCCCTTCCTCTCTGTATCTGCGGTTACCACGTGTATGCATTTTTTTTAAATGTATTTTATTGATTTTTTTTTACAGAGAGGAAGGGAGAGGGATAGAGAGTCAGAAACATCATGAGAGAGAGACATCCATCACCCGCCTCCTGCACGCCCCCCACTGGGGATGTGCCCGCCACCCAGGTCCCTGCCCCCGACCGGAATCGAACCCGGGACCCTTCAGTCCACAGGCCCACGCTCTATCCACTGAGCCACACCAGTTTCCGCTGTGTGTATACATTATGGGGGAGCAGGGGACCCCCGTATATAATAATAATAATAAATAATAATAATAATAGTAGCCAATCCCCCCCCTCCCACACACAGACACACACACACACACACACGACTACAAACTACAGGGACTGGACTGAGAAAACAGAGACTCAGTGATGAATTCCTGCCAGCTTTTTTTTTTATTATTTAAATATATTTTATTGATTTTTCACAGAGAGGAAGGGAGAGGGATAGAGAGCCAGAAACATCGATGAGAGAGAGAGACATCCATCAGCCGCCTCCTGCACGCCCCCCACCGGGGATGTGCCCGCAACTACCCAGGTCCACGCCCTAGACTGGCATTGAACCCGGGACCCTTCCGTCCGCAGGCCCCTGACGCTCTTTCCACGGAGCCACACCGGTTCCGGCTCCTGCGAGCTTTTAACCACTTTTCCGGGAGCCGAAACACCCGGTCTCGCGCCCTCACACGGTCACAAACCCCCGAGGTTCCAAGTCAGAGCAGAGTTCAAGCGATTAGCGGGCCCTTCCCAGAAAAAAGAAAAAAAAAAAGACAAAAAACACGTGCTTTTTTTTTTTTTTTTAAACCAAAGGGCATTGTTTTCTGTGCTGTCCGGCCAATGGACTCCCCGCACGGCTGGCCTGGCGCCCGTCCAGCCCCCCCCCAAACCCCCCAATTCCGGGCGGGCGGGCGGGCGGGCGGGGCAGGGATACAGTAACAGTTACGGCTTCTAATTATAACTTCAAGGCACTTCCCCTGCCCTCGAGAGAGCCGCGAGCAGCCGGCCCTTATCTGGCCGAAGCCAGGAGGCCGGACATCTCCGAGCGAACTCCCAGCAGCCCCGGGGCGGGCAGGCGGGCGGGCAGCCGGTCCCCGTGGTGTCTGAGGATTTCCCGGCCGACACTCACCGGCTGCCGTCGGCATAGAGACACAGCGGCCCCTCGAGACGCGAGTTTAATTCGTTCCGTCACCCTGAGGCGTGGGAAACGGTGAGACGCTCGCGTCGCGGTGAACGGGTGGGTCGTGTGCAGCCGGCCGATCCGAGCGACGACTCCTATCTCAGATGTTGCTCGTATTTCAAAGCAAAAATCGCTCGCTCGACGGCTCGTCTCTCAAAAACCTCGTAGGTTAGGGCGCTCGTATCTCGAGGTGCCGCTGTGTAAAGTCTGTTTGTCTGGGTCCCAGAGAGGAAGGGAGAGAGAGAGAGAGAGAGAGAGAGAGATGGAAACATCCATGTGGAGTCCTAGAGCTGGATTTGGCTCAGGAATGGAGGGTCCCGGGTTCGAGTCCCCGTCCAGGTTGTGGGCTGGATCCCCAGTGTATGTGTGTGTGTTTGGGGGGAAGAGAGGGAGGAAAGGGAGGTGCAGGAGGCAGCCGGTCCACGATTCTCTCTCCTCCTGGGTGTTTCTCTCTCTCTCTCCCTCTCCCTTCCTCTCTGAGATCCATAAAAATATATTTTTTTTAAAAAGAGAGAGAGAATGCCGAAAAACCGGTGTGGCTCAGTGGATAGAGCGTCGGCCTGCGGAATGAAGGGTCCCGGGTTCAATGCCGGTCAAGGGCAGGGACCTGGGTGGCGGGCACATCCCCAGTGGGGGGCGTGCAGGAGGCGGCTGATGGATGTCTCTCTCATTGATGTTTCTGACTCTCTCTCCCTCTCCCTTCCTCTCTGTAAAAAATCAATAAAATATATATATATTTTAAATAAAAAGGGAAAGAAAAGGGGATCAGGGAGCTGCTGGCGGCAAACCACAGGCCTGAGAGCCCCCCACATCCCCCCACATCTGGGATTGACAGGTTTCCTCGTGCCCCTGGCTCGTGCGGTCAGCCGGTCAGCCGGTCAGCACACACCAGGCGAGGCCAGGACCAGCGGGGAAGGGAAGCCGGGTTTGGAGGGAGCCGGGCCGCCCCCCCTCCCCCCGCCCTCGGCCGTGATTTACCGGCCGCGTCCGGAGCCGCCGATTTTCTGCCGCCCGTGATACATGGTGCTTTCCTTGTCCATCGACGTAGCAGCTCTAATGGTTACAAGCGGCCACAGGAAAATCAATACCGCGCTCTCTCCTCCGAGCCCCCCGCCCCCCGCCAGCCCCCCGCCCGCTGGGGAAACCCCGCACGTGTGTGCACAGCCGGTCACACGCTCACCCGCTCGCCCAGGAGGCTCCCGGGACCCGTGTCTCAGGACCAGACCCGAACCCGGGGCCCCAAGGTCAGGGGCCGGGAAACAGGGGGTCCTGCTGCCTCGGGGGGGGGGTGACCGCGCGCCGGGAACCCCCCTGACGGGACGGGAGCCGGAGCCGTGAGTGGGCGGAGGCCGAGGTCTGCATCCGGGGAGAAGATGGACGGACGGACGGACAGACAGACAGACGCCGCCGGGGGTTTCACAGCCACAGGGGCCTGGTCTGGGGGTGGAGGGGGCGTCTCTGAGAGGGTGCCAGTCACCCCGAGATGGTGCCAGTCACCCCGGGATGATAGCAGTCACCCCGAGAGGGTGCCAGTCACCCCGAGAGGATGGCAATCACCCCGAGATGCTGGCAGTCACCCCGAGATGGTGGCAAACACCCCGAGATGATGCCAATCACCCCGAGATGCTGGCAATCACCCCGAGATGATGGCAGTCACCCCGAGATGATGATGGCAGTCACCCCGAGATGGTGCCAGTCACCCCGAGATGATGGCAGTCACCCCGAGATGATGCCAGTCACCCCGAGATGATGGCAGTCACCCCGAGAGGATCACAGTCACCCCGAGATGGTGCCAGTCACCCCGAGATGGTGCTGGTCACCCCGAGATGGTGCCGGTCACCCCGAGATGGTGCTGGTCACCCCGAGATGGTGCCGGTCACCCCGAGATGAAGCCAATCACCCTGAGATGATGCCAGTCACCCCGAGATGGTGCCAGTCACCCTCAGACGCAGGGACCCCTATGTCCCCACACAACCAGGTGGAGATGAATGTGTGGGTGCAGCCAGCACAGGGTCCCCCGTCCTCAGCCCCTCCCCGCCCGGGGCTGGGGAAAGAGCGTCACATTTTTTAATATATATTTAATATATTTTATTGATTTTTCACAGAGAGGAAGGGAGAGGGAGAGAGACTCAGAAACATCGATGAGAGAGAGACACATTGATCAGCCGCCTCCTGCACGGCCCCCACTGGGGATGTGCCCGCCACCCAGGTCCCTGCCCTTGACCGGAATCGAACCCGGGACCCCTCAGTCCGCAGGCCGGCGCTCTATCCACTGAGCCACACGGGTCTCGGCTGGAGCGCTGCATTGTGTGAGGCAAATGGGGCCGGTGGTGAGGTGACCCCGTCTCAGGGGCAGCCGTGAGGACGCTGAACAGTGTACACACACGGGGCGGCCAGGGGTGATGGTCTCTGAGTGCATGTGGCCCTCAGTGTGTGTGTCCGTGTGTGTGTATACATACATATACACATATACATACATATATACATACACACACACGGATATGGACACACGGCTATGGATTTCCTGTCTCCGCACAGGAGCGCGTGTCCCGGGGCTGAGGATGAATTATTAATCGTTATGCAAAGTCCGTCCGCGCCGGCGCTAATGAACCTCGCCGGCGAGCGGCCCCCCTCCCCTCCCTCCCTGTGGCTCCCGGCTCCGAAGGCCTTTCCTTCCACCGTCAGCACCGCGGCTCCGGGAGCCTCCCCCTTCCCGCCGCCCGGCTCTCCCAGCCCAACGGCGGGGGCGGCCGGAGAGGAGTGCGGGGTCCGCTCCCGAAATGTGTGTGGCCTGTAACACACTCATATACACACACACACATTCATACACACTCACATTCACTCACACATACTCATATATACACACACACTCACACATAAACACACACATACTCATACACTCACACATACTCATACACTCACACATATATACAGGCACACATACACACACACACTCACATACACACACACATACACACACACTCACATTCACTCACACACATACTTACACACATACACTCACAATAAACACACACATACTCATACATTCACACATATATACAGACACATATATACACACACTCACTCATACTTACTCACATACATTCACACACTCATACTCACACACACATACACTCACACATAAACACACACTCATACACACACATATACACACATTCATACATACTCACATTCACTCACACACACTCATATATACTCACATACTCTCACACACATACACTCACACATAAACACACACACACTCATATACTCACACATATATACACACACTCACTCATACTCACACACACATATTTACACACATACTCACACACATACACATATACTCACATACACACTCATACAGACACATACACTCACACTCATATTCACTCACACATACTCATATACTCTCACTCACACACATTCACTCAAACATACACTCACACATAAACACACATACCCACTCATACACTCACATATATACACACACATACACACTCACTCATACTTACATTCACACACTCATACACACTCACACACACATACACGCACATACACACACACTCTCTCTCACTCACACACACACAGTGACACCGCAGCCGGCCGGGCTCACAGGAGCGGGAAAAAGGAAAAAGCCCGTAATTAGATGCAAAACAAATGCACTCATCCCGCAGCCGCCGAGCGGCCCTCGAGCGGCCGTTCTAACGAGAGAGCGAGACAGAGACAGAGAGAGAGACAGAGACAGAGAGAGAGACAGAGACAGAGAGAGACAGAGACAGAGACAGAGACAGAGAGAGAGAGAGAGGCAACAAGCGTCCACGCCACCGCCGCCCGCGCTGACCGCAGCGGCTACCGCTTCCCCGCGTGGCCCGCCCGCCGCCCGCGCGATTCCCTTTCGCACGCGAACGCGCTGCTCACCACGCGCTGAGCCGGCCCACACCGCGCGCTCGGTGCCGGCACAGGACTCGGACCCGCGTCGGAGGGGACCCCGAGACGGCAGACACCCCCCTGGGGCCGGAGGGGAGGGGAAAGAGGGGGGGTTCCGTGTTGCGGGGGCGGGTGGTTTTCTGCCGTAAAACCGGCGCCTCCGACGCTGTGCGCGCGGCCCCTGCCCCGCTGCCCCCCCTGGAGATTGGGGGGGGGGGACCCGGGCCCCTTTCCCGCCTGCTTCCCGTCCCCGCCCGTCGCCTGGCCCAGGTCTGTTTGAGCGAATGTGTGAGTGAGTGAGTGAGTGAATGAATGATCACAGGAATGAATGAATCATGAATGGATGAGCGAATGAATGAACAAATGAGGACATGAATGGGTGAGTGAATGAATGAACGGATGAATGAATGAATGAATGAATGAACGCATGAATGGGTGAGCAGATGAATGAACGAATGAGTGCATGAATGAATGAATTTGTGAATGGGTCAGTGAATGAATGAATGCATGAATGAATGAGCGCATGAATGAATGAATTTGTGAATGGGTCAGTGAGTGAATGAATGAATGAGCGCATGAATGAATGAATTTGTGAATGGGTCAGTGAATGAATGAATGAATGAGCGCATGAATGAATGAATTTGTGAATGGGTCAGTGAATGAATGAATGAGCGCATGAATGAATGAGCGCATGAATGGGTGAGTGAACGCGGGAATGGATGAGTGTGTGAGTGCGTAGACGCAGGAATGAATGGGTGCATTTGCGGGCTGACACAGCGGCTCTCTGCCCGCGAAGACGCGAAATCAGGAAAAGGCGGCCCGCGAGCCGGAGCCGTGAGGGACCCCGGGAGCCGGAGCGTCCGTGTCTTTGATGTGTAACAGCCTCCGCCCCGTGGCGGCTGCCCGCGTCCACGCCCCCCCGACCCGCGTGGGCAGGATGTAACGGCGGCGAGTTACAGGCCTCGCGAGGGCCGGGACCGGTGTGGCTCAGTGGTTAGAGTGCCATCGGCCTGCGCGGACGGAAGGGTCCCGGGTTCGATTCCGATCAAGGGCAGGGGCCTGGGTGGCGGGCACCTCCCCAGTGGGGGGCGTGCAGGAGGCGGCTGATGGATGTTTCTCTCTCATCCATGTTTCTAACTCTCTATCCTTCTCCCTTCCTCTCTGTATAAAAACTCAATAAAATATATTAAAAATTAAATAAATAATGGCCTCTATCCACTGAGCCACACCGGCCAGGACACGTGCGGATCGTTTCTTTATTTTCATTTGATTTTTTTAGAGAGGAAAGGGGGAGAGAGAGAGAGAGAGAGAGAAAAACATCCATGATGAGAATCACCCACTGGCTGCCTCCTGCGCGCCCCCTGCTGGGCATCAGCCCGCAGGCTGGCACTCTATCCACTGAGCCACCCCGGCTAGGGCCGTGGCCGGCAAACTCGTTATAGTCCACAGAGCGGCGAACCTCGGCGTGTGGCTCGCGAGCCGCACTTTGCCGACCCCTGAACTAGGTAGGGCACATTTTCTTTTTTTTAAAATATATTTTATGGATTTTTCACAGAGAGGAAGGGAGAGGGACAGAGAGCCAGAAACATCGATGAGAGAGAGAGACATCCATCAGCCGCCTCCTGCACGCCCCCCTCCCACCGGGCATGTGCCTGCCACCCAGGTCCCTGCCCTTGACCGGAATCGAACCCGGGACCCTTCAGTCCGCAGGCCGACGCTCTATCCACTGAGCCACACCGGTTTCGGCATTATCTAGTTTTAAAAAATATGTTTTTATTGGATTTGTCTTTTTTAATTATTTATCTATTTATTTATTTAAAAAATACTTTTATTGATGTCAGAGAGGAAGGGAGAGGGACAGAGAGCCAGAAACATGGATGAGAGAGAGACATCCATCAGCCGCCTCCTGCACGCCCCCCACTGGGGATGTGCCCGCCACCAGGTCCCTGCCCCCGACCGGAATCGAACCCGGGACCCCTCAGTCCGCAGGCCGACGCTCTACCCACTGAACCACACCGGCTCCAGCCCGTTCAGATCTTTTAAAGGGGCAGCGGAGATTCCCCTCACCCCCCGGCACGTGCAGGAAATTAACAGAGAAAAACCACCTTCTCAGCAGAGCCGGGGGCACCCCATGGGGGCCCCCTCCCCCCTCACATCCCCCCCACACTCCCCACCGCCCCCCACCGTCTCTCCGCATCCCGGACCCGCCCACGGCCCCGCGCGCACGGGCAGAGGCGGGTAATGAACGCGAGGAGACCTGAGGGGGTGCTGGGCGGGGAGGATGGGGAGCCCCCACCCCTGACCCCCCCTCATTCCCCCGCCCCCCGCGAGCTCGGCGCCCGCAGCCTCGGAGCAGGAGCCGGTAATTAGTCCCCGAGCGCATCCGGGAGCCGCGGCGGCGCGTGAGCGGGGGCCGCGCGGAGGCCGGGCCGGCATCGCCGTGCGGGGTGAGGGCTGTGGGCGCCTGAGGGGGGGACACGGTGGGAGGTGCCCGCCCCCCCCCTCCCGGGCAGCTGCCCCTGACGGGAGCCGGACCCGGGACCCTCCAGTCCCCCCTGTTCCCCCCTCTTCCCCCCCTCCTGGCTCCTGCAGGCCAGCGCTCTGCTCACTGAGCCACACCGGCCGGGCCCGCCTCTGGCGCTCTTGGCTCTGTCTCCCTGTCCGTCAGCATTTATTATCTTTTATTTTATTTTAATATATGTTTTATTGATTTTTTTTTCACAGAGAGGAAGGGAGAGGAATAGAGAGCCAGAAACATCGATGAGAGAGAGACATCCATCAGCCGCCTCCTGCACGCCCCCCACTGGGGATGTGCCCGCCACCCAGGTCCCTGCCCTTGACCGGAATGGAACCCGGGACCCCTCAGTCCGCAGGCCGACGCTCTATCCACTGAGCCACACCGGCCCGGCCAGCCTCTCACGCTCTTGGCTCTGTCTCCCTGTCCGTCAGCTTTTATTATCTTTTATTTTATTTTAATATATTTTTTATTGATTTTTTTTTCACAGAGAGGCAGGGAGAGGGATAGAGAGTCAGAAACATCGATGAGAGAGAGACATCCATCAGCCGCCTCCTGCACGCCCCCCACCGGGGATGTGCCCGCCACCCAGGTCCCTGCCCTTGGCCGGAATCGAACCCGGGACCCTTCAGTCCACAGGCTGATCGACGCTCTATCCACTGAGCCACACGGTTCAGGGCTTTATTATTATTTCTTTTTTCAAAATGTATTTTTTATTGATTTTTTACAGAGAAGAAGGGAGAGGGAGAGAGAGTTAGAAACATGGATGAGAGAGAGAGAGATATCAGCCGCCTCCGGGCTCAGACCCCCCCCCCCCCGCCTCTCTCGGACCCAGACCATTGGGCGGGCGGCGGGCAGAAGGGCTGCGGGCAGTGAGCGGGGAGTCATCAGGGAAGTGTCAGCGGGAACGAGGCCCCGTCACTTGTGATTAGAACGAGCGGCGTCAGTCCGGCCTCGCGGGGTCAGGGCGGGCTCACAGGACACGGGGCGGCTCATGGGAATCGGGTTTCGGAGCGGGGGTCTTGGGGGCCCCGGGGCCGCGGAGGGAGGAGGGGAGACTGAGCCCTGGCCGGTGAGCTCAGTGGTTAGAGCGCCGGCCCGGGCACCAGAGGGTCACGGGTTCGAGTCCCACCCAGTCAGGGGCCCGTACCTGGGTTGCAGGTTGGATTCCCCCCCCCTCTGTCCCTCCCTCCCATTCTCTAGAAAAAGTTTTAAAAAATATATCCTCGGGGGAGGATTAACACACACACACACAAAAATAAGCCCTGACGGGTGTGGCTCAGTGGATAGAGCGTTGGCCTGCGGACTGAAGGGTCTCAGGTTCGATTCCGGTCAAGGACAGGGACCTGGGTGGAGGGCACATACCCAGTGGGGGGCGTGCAGGAGGCGGCTGATGGGTGTGTCTCTCTCATCGATGTTTCTAACTCTCTGGTCCCTCGCCCTTCCTCTCTGTAAAAAAATATATATATATATCAATAACATATACTAAAAACAAACACCCAAAAAACAGAAATGAAACACCATGGAGCCCTGGCCGGAGAGCTCAGTGGTTAGAGCGTGCCCTTCTCTCCCTCCCCCTCTCCACCGCTGCAGGGGTTCGGTTCCCGGTCCAGGGCACGGACCAGGCGGCAGATGGGACCTCCCAATCCGGGCACGGGCAGGAGGCGGCCCACCCCCGTGTCTCTCTCTCTCTCCCTTCCTCTCTGTAAAAAAAAAAAAAAAAAAAACAATATGTACTAAAAAAAACTACACACACAGAAATGAGACACCATGGAGCCCTGGCCGGATGGCTCAGTGGTTAGAGCGTGCCCTTCTCTCCCTCCCCTAACCCCCGCGCTGAAGGGTCAGGGGTTCGGTTCCCCGGTCCAGGGTACGGATCAGGCGGCAGGTCAAACCCCCCACACCCCACCCACCCCGGTCTGGGCCGGGGCAGGAGGCAGCCCATCCCCGCGTCTCTCTCTCTCTCTCCCTCTCCCTCCCGCTCTGTAAAAAAAAAAAAACAGAAACGAAACACCATGGAGCCCTGGCCGGAGAGCTCAGTGGTTAGAGCGTGCCCTCCCCTAAGGGTCAGGGGTTCGGTTCCCCGGTCGGGGCGCGGGCAGGACCCCGTGTGTGTGTGTCTCTCTGTCTCTCTCTCTCACCTCCTCTGTCTCCCCTCCATCCCCCCAGAGGCCAAGTGCCTGGAGAACCTGCCGCTGGCGGAGGGCGTGCGGGAGCAGGTGCGCGCGGCGCTGCGGGACTACACGCTGGGCCGCCACCCGCACCAGGCGGACCGCTTCGCGCAGCTGCTGCGGCGGCTGCCGGAGATCCGCGCGCTGAGCCTGCAGGCGGAGGAGTACCTGTACCGCAAGCACCTGAGCGGCGACGTGCCCTACAACAACCTGCTCATCGAGATGCTGCACGCCAAGCGCGCCTGAGCCGCCCCTCCCGGGGGGCCGGGGTCCGGGGGGGCCGGGGGGCGCCCCGCTTCCCGCCGGAGCCGCAGCCGCAGCCAGAACGAGGCGAGAGAGACAGAGAGACTCGCGGCTGCACTCAGAAGGCGCCCTCCTCGGCCTCCTCCCAAGCTGAGCAGCGGCCGCTGGAAGCTGGGGTTCGGGGGGACCCCCCCTGACCCCCCGAAAGACGGTCAGCCCCGCGGCAGGCAGAGCGAACGCGGACCGGACCGAACCGAACGGTTCCTGTGTGTGTGCGCGCACGGATCTCCGCGGGGAAAGCGATGAGGAGACGGCCCGGCCCCCCGCACGGCCGAGAGGGTGCCCCGAAATCCATCCGCCGCACCTGGGACGGTCCCTCCTCCTCCTCCTCTTCCTGCAAGGACCCGGCGCCTCCTTTTGTCCGTCCGTCTGTTCGTCCGTCCGTCCCTGGAGGAATCTGAGCCCGGGACTCGGCCGCTCCCCCAAAGCCCGGCAGCGCGCACCTCCAACGTCTGCGTCTGAGCCGCCACCCGCGAGCTTGTCAGCTGGGCAGGTGCCCCCCGTGTCCCGTGTGTGTGGGGGGGGGGGGGTCCCCGCACAGGAGAGAGGAAAGGAAAGGCAGGCTGCCTCCGCCTCCTTCCTGCCCTGGTCGGACCCGGGAGGCAAGTGGTTACAATGTTTCAGAGTTCGGGGTGCAGGCAACTGGTTACAATGTTTCAGAGCCCAGAGAGGGAAGTGGCTACAATGTTTCAGAGGTTTGGGGGAGGCAACTGGTTACAATGTTTCATGGTTCAGGCGGGCAAAGTGGCTACAATGTTTCAGAGCTCAGAGAGGGAAGTGGCTACAATGTTTCAGAGCTTAGAGAGGGAAGTGGCTACAATGTTTCAGAGCTCAGAGAGGGAAGTGGCTACAATGTTTCAGAGCTCGGGACATGCAAGTGGCTACAATGTTTCAGAGCTCAGAGAGGGAAGTGGCTACAATGTTTCAGAGCTCAGAGATGGAAGTGGCTACAATGTTTCAGAGCTGGGCATGCAAGTGGCTACAATGTTTCAGAGCTGGGGGAAGACAACTGGTTACAATGTTTCAGAGAGCAGAGAGGGAAGTGGCTACAATGTTTCAGAGCGCAGCTCGCCTAGACCTACAGCCGCTACTGTTACTGCCGCGCGCCCTCCGCAACAGCCGGGTTTCATGTGTTTTTTTTAAAAAAAGAAAAATCTGTCCCGAAGGCTCCTGTCCGCCTCCCTCCATCCGTCATCCCGCTGACGCCGCGGCCAGGCTCGCGGTCCGTTGGAAAATGAAACGCGGGCTGGCCGAGCGGATACACGGGCCGAACCCCGAAAGGAGGAGCCGGGGATTTTTATTTTTAATTATTATTATTGAAAAGCTGTTGTTGGAGGGAGGGATTGCGATCTTCCCCCCAAAAAAAGGAGAAGAAGAAAGAGGAGGGGGTGTTGCCGACCCTCTGAGTCACAGACCAAAGTTTGCAGAACAAATATTGGGGGGCGGGGGGCAGAGAGGGGGCAAACACCCCCCCACACACACCCCCACCCCCACATCGCCCTCCGCTCACCCGCCCGCCCCGCCCCCGGGTCTCAAGAAGCAGCGGCGGCTTTGCACGCGGAAGCTCGAGAACATTCGACGGTGTTTACAGCCTTCAGGTC
>PVJN01045519.1:0-16855 GCA_004026805.1 Lasiurus borealis
TGAAAGAGAGACATCGATCAGCCGCCTCCCGTACGCCCCCCCACTTGGGATGTGCCCGCAACCAATGCATGTGCCTCTGACCGTAATCGAACCTGGGACCCCTCAGTCCGCAGGCCGACGCTCCATCCACTGAGCCAAACCGGTCCTGGCTGTCTTTTTTTTTTTTTTTAAATATATTTTATTGATTTTTTACAGAGAGGAAGGGAGAGGGATAGAGTTAGAAACATCCGTGAGAGACATTGATCAGCTGCCTCCTGCATGCCCCCTACTGGGGATGTGCCTGCAGCCAAAGTACATGCCCTTGACTGGAATCAAACCTGGGACTTTTCCGACCGCAGGCCGATGCTCTATCCACTGAGCCAAACAGGTTTCGGACCCAATTTCTTTTTTTGCTTGTTTTTTGTTGTTAACCCTCCCACACACACACTAATAAAAGAGAAAAATGCTAATTGACCATACTTCCTCTACACCCACAGCCAATCAGGAGTGATATGCAAATCAACTTAGAAAAGATGGCAGGTAAATTTGCATAGGTAAGTGATGCAGGCAGCGCCCTATGCAGCCTACGGGACACAAGACGCAGAAGGGACCGGGCAGGTGGTGGGGGCAGTGCCCGATGCTGCCTGCCCAGGTCCAAGCTGCCCTGGAATTACAGGGCAAAGAAGCCAGGCCAAGCAGCCCTGAGATCACAGGGAGAACAGGCCAGGCCGGGCCACCCCCAGATCATGGGGCAACAGGCCAGGCAGAGACTAGCCAACCTATCCTGCAATCTCAGGCGAAGAAGCCACTCTGCTGGCCAACCTGAGCTAGGAACCTGTTGGGGGCATGGTGAGAGACCAGTGCCTTTGTTATTGCTGTGTGTCCGGGTTTTAATTGAACAAATGCCCAGTAGTCCTGGTTGCCAGCTTAGCAAAATCTTTTAGAAGGAAAATTCTGTCTGGGTTTTCCTCAAATTCCCTCAGCCCCTACTCACCCCTCTGTAAAGGCGCAGAACAAGTGAGGCCCCTTAAATAAAAATCAGAGGTCTCCAGCAACAGAGGGCTTCTGTCATCATAGTCATTTGGACTGGATGGCATTTGAGTATTTATCTAGGCACCATGACAGAGAAACACAAGCTCAAGTCATACTCTCTGCCCTTAAAAAATCCACAATCTTATTAGAGCAAGTGGATGATAAAAGCACAGTAATAACATCAGAATGTAAGGCAAACAATACAGAGAGGAATAGAGGCAATTGCTAGGATGATTTTCCAATAATTAGTACAAAGAGTATGTGCTATGAATTAAATTTTAAAAATGTGTGAAAATAGCTGCTTCATGAGTATGACATCCTATTTTAAAGGAAGCTGAGTTCCACGTGAACTGTGTACTATGCTATGATATCTGAGGCACAAGACAAGGGAGGCTCTAAGTGTACTATGCTTTGATATTTGAGTCATTCTTTATTGTTCGATGTAATTTATTTTTCTACACCTCAATTTTGTAATAATTAAATTACTAGAATAATACAAGTTACTATAAAATATTACTAGAAGATATATCAAATGACCAGGTGACATTTATTGTTATTTTCTATAAATGAACACAATCTCTGGTATGCTAAAGTGATAGGTATTATAGAAATATTCAGATAGAGAGACCTACAGACTTGATTACAAGTACATGTACAGAGCGGGTACTTGATTACTATCACAACCCAAATTGCTTAAAAAAAAAAAGCAGAGAGCCAACTAGAAACTGAACCAAATATAAGCCCAAGGGCAAATGTAAATTGGATAAGCTTTGCTATTACAAGAGCAAGAAGAAAAACTTCAGATGCAAGAATGAAAACCACATTTCATCCACTCTAAGTAGCTGTTAAAAGAAAAAGAATGGTATACTATGAAAATACTTAATACAGATTGTAAAGACATTTGTTCAAAGAGGATTTCCTAGAGTAGGTGATATTTCAGTTAATTTTTTTTAATGTGAAGAGGTTAGCTAGATAAGAAAAAAATGTAGGTGTCCTGAATTGCAGAGGTTGCAGGCAGGGCTGAGGGAATACCCCCTCTGTACATGAATTTTATGCACCGGGCCTCTACTATATATATATATGAGAGTGGAAGGGAGAAAAGGGCAAGAAGTGGGAGGGAGGGGGAAGGAAGAGAGAAGGAAGAGAGAGGGGAGGGAGAAATGTGAGACAGACACACATTAATTGATTGCCTCCTGCACATGTCCTGACTGGGGCTGGGAATTTAACTTGCAACCTAGGTACATGCCTGTGACTGGGAATTGAGCCCCCTTATGCCCCTTCAGTGCTCAGGCCAATGCTCTAACCACTTAGAAACACTGGCCAGTGCTCTTCCTAATTTCTATAGGCTTTCTAAGAACAAAGATAAGACCTTTACTTTTTTTCGTTTATCTCTTGCAGCCTTAGAGAGGAGGCTCAGAGTAGGTGCTCACTAAATGCATTAATGGAGAGAATCCAGACTGTGCCAGCCTCAGATCTGAGAAGCTAGCCTTGTCCTCATCACCATTGCTGGTGAATCAGGGGGTGTGCATTCATGCTCCCCAGAGTTCATCTGTCTATTTCTTCCTTGCCCACTTCCCTCTACTCTCACCCACCACTTCTGCCCCCTTTCCACATATAGCTTCTACTCATCCTTTCAATTTCTACAGTAGTAGTCACCTTCTCTGATTGGTACAGAAAACGGGAATAACCAAACCATGCTCGGAGAGTTGGGAGTTACATTTATTTCAAGCGGGTCCAGAGGAAAATGTTTCTCAAATTCTGGGCCCCCATATGAGAAATTTTCCCCATTTATATGTTTTTAACCTTCTTTGTCTCCCAAATATGGGATGTTTCCTGCCCCTTTGCAAGTTCTTAAAAGGGCCCCTATGTGCTGAGGCCTCGAGACCTCAACCAAAGACCTGGCCTGGTGCCAGCACTGATAATTTTGTCCAGAGAAGGTTTAATGGCCTCTCTGAAGTGAGAATAGTCTCATTTTCCTTATTATTTAAGCAAGCAAACATTTACAGAAGCCAATAGCAAGGTTAAAATTTCAAACAGCAGTTTTTATATAAGATGTATGCCTCACGATAAGTATCAAATTTGAACTGGATGCTGCCCCTAGCACTCAGCACTTACAATAAGAGCTATATGGCAAGCAGTGATAATTTCGTTGGTCTTCCATGGGGGTCATCTGCCTCCATTTTACAGAGGTTGAGGCTCACAGCGTTTGTACAACTAGCAACTGGTGGAGCTTAGGTTCACACCCTAATCTGTCTGACTTGCACTATTCAAACTGCCTCCCAGCATCATAGCAGTGTAGTTGTTTATCGGGTTCTCTTCCAACTAGATTGCACACTTCTTGTTAAAGGCTATATTGCACACTCCCAGCACATACCTGGCACACAGTGGGTGCTCAGGAAATGTCTGTAAAAGAAAGGCAGGTAGGTGGGGCAGGAAATAGAACCTTGCTTGCTAACTTCTGGGAGTCAGGACGCCTTTGGACCTTTGACAAATGCCTTGCTCTTTGTGAGCCAAGGCTGGAGGAAGGGTTAGAATCTGAAACTTCTTCCCACCCTCCTCCTTTCCTCAGTGCTGACAACTTTGCCATTGTCCCTTGCAAAAAAAAACAAACGTGCCAACGCTCTGCTCCCAAGACCAAGCCGGGAGTGTTGCTTAGGTGAAGTCGCTGAGCAGCTCAGTCCTGCCACCTGGTGGTGCTGAGTTGCCTTGCTCAATCTTCTTTCTCCAGAGTCACAGATCTATCGGGTCTTACCTGAGAGAGTCAAGCAGCAATTTGCATACTGCCCCTTCTTCCAAGGGTTTGTCTTTCTCTGGAATCCTTTCGCATTCGCAGCACACAGTGAAGCTCCTGCTACTCCCACAAATGCAGCTGAGCTGCCTGGAGTTAAGATCCTTAAAGATTCTAAGCTCTGAAAAGGTTGTGATGCATACCTCCACCATAAAGACTTTCAGACAAAATACTAAAAGAAAATAAACAAGTAAAAATTTGCCACAAAAGTCTGATTTATTTTACAGTGCTTACTGTAACTGTTTTAAAAATATGAAATAAGTTATTTATCTCAAACTTTCCGTTAGTTTTAGTGCCCCTAGTTTGCAGTCCTGTGCACCAGCACTGCTGGGTACTTCCAGGTACCACTGGGTAACACACCACATACCCCACTTTGGAAAGGAGAATTTAAGCCTCTGGGCTCCTTGAGGACCAAGGTTGTATTGATAAGTTTTTGTCTTTCCTGAGACTCCACGATATCTGGGAGACAATAGGAGCTAATAATCAATGTGTGTTTGTTGGTCTTTACCTGATATGAGCTCCTAGCTAGCCTTCCATCAGGATCTTTGGGAGCCTGTCTCTACCTATCTCTCTGCATCTTTAGTGTTTCTCTTTGCAAGTCAGAACCCTTTTCAACTTTTAAGAAATCTGATTTCAGCCCTAACTGGTTTGGCTCAGTGGACAGAGCGTTGGTCTGCAGACTCAAGGGTCCCAGGTTTGATTCTGGTCAAGGGCATGTACCTTGGTTGTGGGCACATCTCCAATAGGGAGTGTACAAAAGCAGCTGATTGATTTTTCTCTCTCATCGATGTTTCTAACTCTCTCTCCTTCTCCCTTTCTCTCTGTAAAATAATAATAATAATAATAATAATAATAATATACATATATATATATATTTTTTTTTTAATAGAGAGAAATCTGATTTTAGTTACAAGAAAGGATAGCAAAACCCTAGGTCTTTGGAGCTGGAAAGAACCAAATACTAAGAACGACCTCTACCACTTGTTGAATTCTGTTTGTTGTGTTTTTTGTTTTTTTTCAAGTAGGTTTTATTAAGAATAACCATTTTGGCCCAGCTAGTGTGGCTCAGTGATTGAGTATCAACTTATGAACCAGTAGATCACTAGTTTGATTCCAGATCAGGTCACATGCCTGGGTTATAGGCTCCATCCCCAGTAGGGGGCATGTAAGAGGCAGGCAATCAATGATTCTCTTTTCATCATAGATGTTTCTATCTTTCTCCATTCTTTGAAATCAATAAATATATATTAAAAAATAAAAAGTAGCCCTGACCGGTTTGGCTTAGTGGATAGAACATTGGTCTGCGGACTCAAAGGTCCCAGGTTCAATTCCGGTCAAGGGCATGTTTGGTTGTGGGCACATCCCCAGTAGGGGGCGTGCAAGAGGCAGCTGATCGATGTTTCTCTCTCTATCCCTCTCCCTTCCTCTCTGTGAAAAAAAATCAATAAAATGTACATTAAAAAAAACCTAATATATTTAAAAATAATAATAATAAAAAGTAACCATTTTCACTTTTGTCAAGTGTCTTCTTTGCATGTTAATTGATGAACCTATTAACATGTTACTTATTAATGAACTAGAGGTCTGATGCACAAATTCATGCATGGGTGGTGGGCTCCAGCAGGTCCACCTCAATGGGGGCCTATCAAAGGTGAGGCCTGCAGGGGGTGGGGCCGCCAATCAGGGAGGTTGGGGGGCCAATTGGGGCCCTGATAGGGCCAGTTGGACCTCCACAGTGTGAGTCATAGCAACTGGTCACTCTGCCTTTCCAGTTGCTTGGCTTTTATATATATAGATCCCATTATTTAAAAAAACAAAATCTATTCTAGTATTCCTAAGGTAGATAAAAAAGGGACCCTAGACCTCATGGAGGTCAGTGGTTCTCAGTTAGATGTATCCAAATTCATTTATTTTCAGATGAGAAAAACAGGCACTGAGAGGTAAAATTGGGTTATCTATGCTTTCAAATATGGTTCCTAGCTTTTTTCATGTACATATTTTCCCTAATCAGGCTGTTAAGATTCCAAAGAGCAAGCACTGAGGATTCAATGTAGCATTTTCTCTATAATATTTCACCCAGGGGGGCACTCAATAAATGCTATTGATGACTAGATTGATTAATAGAGGGTTTTAAAAATATTTTTATTGATTTCAGAGAGGAAGGGAAAGGGAGAGATAAAAACATCAATGATGTGGGGAGGCTAGGGGGAGGTTTATATGGGGGAAGGAGAAGGAGACATATGTACTACTATTTGTAATACTTTATTTTTTTTATTTAATAAATCTTTATTGTTCAGATTATTACAATTGCTCCTCTTTTTTTCCCCCATAGCTCCCTTCCACCCAGCTCCCACTTGTCCCTCTCCTTTCCTCCCCCCCTCATTGTCCTCATCCATAGGTGTACAATTTTTTTAGATTTTTAAATATGTATATTTTATTGATTTTTTACAGAGAGGAAGGAAGAGGGATAGAAAGTCAGAAACATCAATGAAAGAGAGACATAGATCAGCTGCCTCCTGCACGCCCCCTACTGGAGTTGTGCCTGCAAGCAAGGTACATGCCCCAACCGGAATCGAACCTGGGACCTTTCAGTCCGCAGGCTGACACTCTATCCACTGAGCCAAACCAGTCTTGGCCACAGGTGTACGATTTTTGTCCAGTCTCTACTTGCACCCCCCTCACCCTTTCTCCCTGAGAATAGTCAGTCCACTCTCTTTCTATGCCCTTGGTTCTATTATGTTCACCAGTTTATTCAGTTCATCAGATTTTTAATTCACTTGATTTTTAGATTTACTTGTTGATAGATAAGTATTTGTTGTTCATAATTGTTATCTTTACCTTTTTCTTCTTCTTCCTCTTCATAAAGAGTATCTTTCAACATTTCATATAATACTGGTTGGTGTTGATGAACTCCTTTAGTTTTTTCTTATCTGTGAAGCTCTTTATCTGCCCTTTAATTCTGAATGATAGCTTTGCTGGGTAGAGTAAACTTGGTTGTAGGTTCTTGCTATTCATCACTTTGAATATTTCTTGCCACTCCCGTCTGGCCTGCATAGTTTCTGTTGAGAAATCAATTGACAATCATATGGGTGCTCCCTTGTAGATAATTGACTGTTTTTCTCTTGCTGCTTTTAATATTCTCTCTTTGTTTTTTGCTCTTGGTATTTTAATTATGATGTGTTTTGGTGTGGTCCTCTTTGGATTCTTTTTGTTTGGGGTTCTGTGCACTTCCTGAACTTGTAAGTCTATTTCTTTCACCAGGTGGGGGAAGTTTTCTGTCATTATTTCTTCAAATAGATTTTCAGTATCTTGCTCTCTCTCTTCTTCTGGCACCCCAATAATTCTGATGTTGGTATCCTTGAAATTGTCCCAGAGGGCTCCTCCTTAAACTATCTTCAACTTTTTGGATTCTTTTTGCTTTTTGCTTTTCCAGTTGAGTGTTTTCTGCTTCTTTGTATTTCAAATCTTTGCCTTGATTCTTTTTTTTTTTTGCCTTGATTCTTGAGTTCCTCTAGTCTGCTATTAGGTCTGTATAATATTTTTTTATTTCAGTCAGTGTATGTTTAATTTTTGGTTGGTCCTTTTTCATTTCCTCTTGGGTCTCGCTAAATTTATCAACCTTTTCTAGGAAATTCTTGAAAAACCTTATAACTGTGGTTTTGAACTCTATATCCAGTCATTTGTTTTCCTCCATTTCTTTTGTTTGTGATCTGTTCCTTTGTCTTCACATTTTTGCTGCTTCCCTGAGTTGGTAGAGTAGCTTTGTGTGTTAGGTGTCCTATATGGCCCCATAGCTCTGCCTTCCCAGTTACGTTGGTGCACCCCTTTGTGGACTGTGTGTAGTTAAGTCTTGATTGTTGTTGGTATCACTAGGGGAAATTGACCTCCAGGCCAACTGGCTGTGAGGATCAGCTGTGTCTATACTGGGATAACTTCTCTGCTGAAATCAGCCTTATGATACAAGACTTGCAAAATTGCAACAGCCTTTGTGTTCAGCTTGGATGGCGCAGAGTCTCAGGTCTGAGCAGAAAGCCTTGGCTTCCCATCAACCATGCTTTATTAGGGCCCTGGGTCTCCATGTACCTCAGTAATAGCTGCAGCCCTCTCTGTGAACTCAAGCACATATACCTCCAGACCTTTGCCTTTCCAGCTCCCCTGAATTTCTGTGTGCTCCAGGGACCTGTATGAGTCTGGGTCCCCAGTATCTCACCCAAACTTGAGGTTCAGTGCAGTCGGAAGTGGATTTTAGCACAGTTGAGAGGTTCTGTCTCCCTTGCTAGAGAAAGCAAGCGGCACAATCAGCAGTCAGCCCTCTGTGTGTGCACTCGGCTCACATGCCTCCAGAACTCTGTCTTTCATGGCTCCCCTAAGTTTCCGTGCACTCCTCTCTTTTCAGGACAGTCCAGACTCCCCTAATATGAGTCTCGCCCAGAACTGTGGTCCAGTGCAGTCGGATCTGGGGTTCAGTGCAGTCAGGAGTTTCTGTCTCTCTCCTACAAGAGGAAGCCAGCCAGGCTCTCCACCACCCGACCTCTGCACGCGCATCTCTGTACCTCAGCTTTTTGCAGCTCTTCTGAGTTTCCGTGATCCCCTCTCTTTCCTTCTAGTTGTAGAATGTCCACTCAGCCAGCTTTCCTGTGGTTCTGGACGATCTCCGTTTTATCTTTTAGCTATAGTTTTGAAATTGTTGTGTGAGGCAGCAGTTTAAGTGTTCACCTATGCCGCCATCTAGGTTTCTCCTCTATTTGTAATACTTTAAACAATAATAATAATAATAATAAAAGAAAAAAGAAACATCAATGATGAGAGAGAACCATTGATGGCTACCTCCCGCATGCCCCCTACTGGATATCAAGCCCACAATCCAGGCATATGCCCTTGACTGGAATTAAACCCATGACCCTTCAGCCTGCAGGCCCATGCTCTATCCACTGAGCCAAGCCCAGTAGGGCGATTGATAGACTTTTATACTGGAGCGAGAGCAAGAAGATGCAGGCTAAATAGGAAGATGGCCCTGGCTGGTGTGGCTCAATGCTTGAGCGACATCCTATGGCCCGAGAGTGGTCACCCAATTCCAAGTCAGGGCTCATGCCCAGGTTGCCAGTAAGGAGTGTAAGGGGGCAGCCAATTGATGTTTGTTTTTCTATCTTCCTCTCCTTTTTCTCTCTCTGAAATCAATAAAAACATATTAAAAAGGGGATGGGAATGGCTGGGGAGAGGTCAATGGAGGAAAAAGGAGACATATGTAATACTTTAAACAATATAGATTTTTTTAAAACCTTAAAAATATATTTAAAAAACATAGGCCAGCCGAAACTGGTTTGGGTCAGTGAATAAAGCATCGGCCTGTGGACTGAAAAGTCCCAGGTTCGATTTCAGTCAAAGGCATGTATCCTGGTTGTGGGCACATTCCCAGTGGGGGGTGTGCAGAAGGCGGCTGATCAATGTCTCTCTCTCATCGATGTTTCTAGCTCTCTATCCCTCTCCCTTCCTCTCTGTAAAAAAAATCAATAAAATATATTTAAATATATATATATATAAACCAACATGACTCAGTGGTTGAGCATTGACCTATGGACCAGTATGTCATGGTTCCATTCCGATTAGGCCATATGCATAGTGGAGAGTGTGCAGGAGGCAGCTGATCAATGATTCTCTCTCATCATTGATGTTTCTGTCTCTCTCTCTCCTCCTTTTCCATTCTGAAATACATAAAAATATTTTTTAAAATAAATATATAAATAAATAGGAAGATGTAAGACTATGGTTATACCAAATAAAGGACTCCTACATAGCTAGAGAGATAAACCATTACAAAAATGAGAAAAAGTGGTTTGAGGTGGCAATCCCTCCCAGGATGAGTTTGAGGAAGAGGAGAATATATCTTCTAAGTAGAAAAGAACACAATGACTTTTGGCCAGACAGATTAGCTTTGATTCTTACCATTGATGATCACATTCCCTCTTCCCTCTATTCCTTCTAGAACTTGACAATTCCAAACATTCCCCATAAGCTAGTGAGATGTTCCAGAAAAGAGCAGACTATGTATCTCCATCCTCAGCTTTTTCAAAGCTCTGTCCCTTATGCATATTGTACCCAGGCCCAAATCTGCACCCTTCTCAGCAAAGGACTAACATGAGGGATGTAAGAATTAGGCTCCTGTACTGGAAAGCAGGTGGGCAGAAGAGGCTAAGGCTCAGGAATGGACTGAGCTGGGAGCACAATCCCCGTACTCTTTTTTTCAATGACTCTGGCTGGGATAGAAGGGATCAGAAGGAGCAGTGATGATGGGTGGAGGGCAAACTGTCACCAATGAGGCAGTAAGTTTCCAAGTTCCCAGGCTCCTGGAGCCCGTGAAGCTGAACATTCTTGCCCGCTCTTTGTGCCATGGCTGCCATAAGTGAGCCCGCTGGACATCATAGGCTTCTTCTCTAGGAATTTGGAAGCGGAAAGTGCTCTGAGGGTAGCACCTACCATATGAAGCATCCTGGACTTCCGCTATCTGGTTGTTTTCCACAGTTTTGGAGAGGGGTCAGGCATGAGAGCCATTCAGAAGTGGGTGTTGTCTGGACGACACAGGCAGCCTTAGATGTGTCTGTCTTCTCACCCTCTGCTAAGATCTCTCTCCCTGCTGTCCTGCTGCTGTTTTCTTGGATTTCGAAGATATTCATAGCTGGCAAGGAAGGCTCAGGGCCCAAGGAGACTTTAGAGGGGTAAGAGACTGGGCGAAGGGAGAGAGAGAGAGAGAGAGAGAGAGAGAGAGCACGTGTGTGTAACCATCCACGTGTTTGTTGAAGTACTTATGTGACTTTGTATGTCTTCTTCTAAGACCTGGCTTCTGCGGTTCGTGAGTGTCTCCATGAATGCCCATGGGTGTGTGACTGTGGCATGTGGTGTGTGCCTTTGTGTGTCCGGGTAGGGGCTCCCTGCGGAGGGCATGTGTTGAGAGGGGGGGTGATTGTAAGAGCCTGGCTCCCTCTCTTCCTTCCCCATCCCTGCTCCCATCTGGCCTTGATCAGCCGGTCCCTGGGGAGGGAGCCGCGGTTTCGGATATAGGAAAATGTTCCAGGAAGCGGCCACTGTGCTGGGCCCTGCTCCTGCTCTCCCAGCGGAAATTGTTCCAGGAGGGAGGAGGGAAGGGAGTGTTGAGATAGGATAGAGGAGGGGGTAGCTCTTGGCTCTTCTCTCCACCGGATAAAGCAGGATAAGTTGATAGGAAGCTCAAGTCAGCCAGTAACCTGGATGTCGCTACCTAAATCACGTAACGTAGGAAAATTAAGAGCCAGCAAGAGGTTTCCTTTTTCTTATCTGGTTCACTCCTTACTGAAGTTTAAGGATTGGGATCTGGGTGGCCCAGAGGGGTTCCTTTCCTGGCCCCGCTAGCCGGTACCCCAGTGGAGGAGCTGGATGGACACTTTGGTCTTGTCTGCAAGTAGCTGGCTTGGTGGTGGTGGGGGGTGGTGGGCATAGGATCCAACCTCCTCTTCTCCCCACCGAGGGGGCTTTGAAGCTGGGATCCAGGACTGGGAGGGCTGCCTAATTGGGATAATGGAGGTTAATGGGGCGCCTGGAGGGGGTGGCCACGCTCCTAGATCAAAGAAGCCAGCTCTTCCCAACCACCACAGCTGGAGGTCACAGCTGGAGGGGGAGGGGCAGGGGCTTCGGGCCAGCCAGCAGGGGGTGCTCTGGCCCCTGAATACCTGTCTTCCCGCGTCTCTGACCGCTTCTCTGCCTGGAACTACTTTGGCCCTAAGAGAGAGCTTGTGGGGAGCCGGGTGGGCCTTTGGGCGGGGGGGATAGGGGCCTATGGGGGAGCCTTGATATTCAGACTCCTCGTCGTCTTGTGGGGGAGGGAGATGAAGAAGAGAAAGGGCGCCAGAGGACGGCGGCCCGGGGTCCTAGGGATCTTGGCGCCGCTGGAACGGCAGGGTCCGGACGGAGGATGGATGCCCGGGACCCGGGGCTGCAGGGGAAGGGCTCCCGCCGTGGGTTCAGGCTGTCAGCAAAGGCCGGGGCGGGGCAGCGGGGGAAGCTGGCTGGGCGGAGGGGAAAGGGGCACATGGACTCCCCCGCCGCCGCCGCCGCCGCCGCCGCCTCCCCCCTTCCCCCGGTTGGCGCTCCCTCTCGGGCTCTAATCGGCGTGGCGGCCGCAGCGGGCAGAGTCAGCGCCGCCAGTCTCCGGGACGCGACTCCCAGCAATTGTGGTCGGGACCGCAGATATGCAGCTGCCTCCTGCCCGGGCGCCCGGCCCGGCCGGCCCCGCCCGCGCCCCGCCCGCGCCCCGCCCCTCCGCCTCCCGGCCGCGCGGGGACACTGAGGCACGGGAGGGAGGCGACGGCCCCGGCCGCCCCGGGCCCGGCCGAGGCGGCGGGAGGCGGCTGGGGAGGCCCGCGGCCTCGCCCCACATGCCTAGACCTCACCATCTGTGGGTCTGGGGGCAACTGTCTCCGCCACAGCTGGAGCGGAGGCTGAGACCCTTCTCCACTCACTTCCCCCAATTCTGGGCTCTTCACCGCTCGCCTTGCTTTAAACCTCCGTTTTTACGCTGCAAAAAGTCAAGCACCACTTTGAGATCCGGGGTTGGGGGGTGGGGTAGGGGGTCCGAGTGAGCGGGAGTGTGAGAGGTGGTGATGGTGGTGGCTGAGGCCAGAAGACTCAATAACCTGGACAGTGGAAGAAGGGAAGATGGAGAAGGGTGGTCCAGGCAGACTCTGAGCTTACAGGGAGTTTCTTCCTAGGATAGGAGAGGAGAAGAGGAGGAGGAAGGATGGAGGGAGGCAGGGATGGGGGAAAGGAAATGGTTAAGGAGGGATTAGAGCGGTGTGTGAGTGTGAGTGTGTGTGTGTGTTGGGGGGCAGGATCCCGCTGGGAGGTTGCAGACCGGGTCCTCAGATACAGCATGGCACCTTCCTTCTGTTGACCAGACCCGGCTGTCAAGGGCCATCCTCAGAACTCTAAGATGCCAGCCTGTCCCTGTGTGCATTTGCACACACAAACACACATGTCTAGGGAAGTCATTCGTGACTGGTCTCTCTCCCTCGCTTCTCTCACATCCAGTCAGGACCCCAAACCCTATGGGTTCCACTTGTAACTGTCACCCTTCCATTGACTCCTCATGCCCTCTGCTGCTACAGGCCGCACCTTCTATCCTCCTGCCTGGACTGCTGCAACCAACTGGTCTCCTTGCCTCTAATTTTGCCCTCCTCCAAACTTCGACAATACTAATAGGCTCCACTGATGGAATAACTGCTAAGTGCCAGACACTGTGGTAAGAGTTCCACATGTATTATTCGTAATCCTTGTAACAACCCTGGGAGGTTGCTGTATTATGTTTCCCCATTCTAAAAAAGAAGAATCTAAAGCATCAAAGGTTAAATAACCCAAGCTTGCACCATAGTACTAGCAAATGGCTGATTTGCCCAGAACTGCTGGCTCTAAGCCCCAGTTCCATTCTCCTCTCTGTAGCCGGGGTCATCTTTCTAAAATACAAATATTCCCATATGTTGCCTTGGAATCAAGTTTAGATCCCTTGCACAGCTGATTAGACCTTCCCACCAACCTCCACTCTCTGTGCTCCAGTCACACTCAACTTTCAGTATCTCAAAAGTGCCCTTATCTCTGGGCCTGTGCATATAGGGGGAGGCAGAACTTAATAACACTTCTCCGCTCTTTACCTGCTCATCCTTCTGTTTCTTTACTTTGTCATACCTTCTTTCAGGAAGCCTTCCTTGATTCCCCCAACACTAGTTTAGATTTACTCTTTAAAAATATATATATATATATTTTACTGATTTCAAAGAGGAGGGGTGAGGGAGGGACAGAAACATCAGTGATGAAAGAGAATCATCAATTGGCTGCCTCTTGCATGTCCCACACCTGGGATCAAGCCTGAAACCCAGTCATATGCCCCATTTGGGAATTGAACCATGACCTCCTGGTTCATAGGTTGATGCTTATCACTGAGCCATGCTGGCCTGGCTTAGACTCACTCTTTTGTCTCCAGTGACATCCAGTACTGACTCTCTTAAGATATTTCCCACTCTTTATGTTAGTTGCCGGTTTGTGAGGCAAAGGACTGGATCTGTCTTGTTTACGGTTGCATGCCTAAACCTCGCCCTGTGTGCATGGCACAAAATAGGCGCAAGCTGAGTATTTGTTGAATGAAAGAATGTTCCTCAGATCCAGCCCCAAGAAGAATCTGAGTAGGTCAGAGAAAATGGGTGTGGAGTGTGGTGGCTAAGATTTTGAAGGACCATTGCCTTCGGTTGTTCAGTTTATTGCTAAGGATAGAAGATGTGATCAGGATCCCATAACACCAAGTTCGTTCTCTCTCTCTCTCTCTCTCTCTCTCTCTCTCTCTCTCTCTCTCTTTTAATACATTTTATTGTTTTTTTTACAGAGAGGAAGGGAGAGGAACAGAGAGCTAGAAACATTGATGAGAGAGACAGACATCGATCAGCTGCCTCCTGCACACTCCCCACAGGAGTGTGCCCTTGACCGGAATTGAACCTGGGACCTTTCAGTCTGCAGGCTGACGCTCTATCCACTGAACCAAACCAATCTTGGCCCAAGTTCTCTTTTTTAAAGACATTAATATATTTCATGTTTCAGATTTCATGGTATCTTTTTTACAAAGAGACACTTCCTTGAGATGACCAGAGTCTTTTATATTCCTCTCCTGAGGCTATTTTTCCATAGATTTTTAGGGAGAGGGGAAGAGAGAGGGAAAGACAGAGGAATATTGATGGGTATGAAAGAAACACATCAATTGGTTGCCTCCTGCGCATGCCTCAGGGCCCAGGCTGGGGAAGAGCCTGCAACCAAATGCAGGTACATGCCCTTGACCAAAATTGAACACAGGACCCTTTGGTCTGCAGGCCAATGCTCTATCCCCTGAGCCAAACTGGCTAGGGCTAAAAAAATGTTTTATTACTTTGAAAAACCTTTATTTGTTTTAATTCTCACCCGAGGATATGTTTTTTTGTTTTTGTTTTCTTTATTTCTTCTTGACAGGATGTGTTTTCACTGATTAGAGAGAGAGAAAGGGAGAGGGAGAAAGAGAGAAACGTCTATGTGAGCTCCTGTACATGTCCAACCTGGGTATGTATCTTGTCAGGAAATTGAACCCACAACCCGTTAGTTCATGGCATAATGCTCCAACCAACTGAGCCGCACTGGCCAGGGCCAGATGACCAGAGTCTTAAGTCAGTGCTGACCCATGTGAAATACCTACCTAGGGCAGGTTCCCTCCTTCCAGGGTCAGGCCTCAGTCTTTCCCTTCCCTCCATTTTCCTGCCATCCTTGCTCCTCCTTCCCCTCCCATAGCACTTCTCTTTCTAATTCTGATCTGCCTCCTCTGGGATCTCTATATTGTCTCAGGGCTTAAATGTCAACTACGGGTACTGAGGTTCAGAGCCAAGCGGAACCGGGGCTAGCCTCAGGATGCCTGCCCTGTAGCCCTGGTCCCTGGCAGAGGGAACAGGGAGACCGAGCAGAGGGAGAGAGACTGAGGTTATGCTTGTATGTGCAAATGTGTTCAGTATGTGGTAAGGTGGGGAGCACCTTTTCCAAGCTATCCTAGACTTAGGTCGCAGGTTTCTTAAGAGCTTCCCTTCCTCCCTGTGGAGAAGAACATTGGACCCGCTTCCCCAAGGACCTAAGGCTCAGAATGCTAGGCCAAGGCACTGGGTGGTGCCCATATCCCAAAGCCATGAGTGGGTCTTCTGGCCCCATGGCTTTTGTAAGACCCTACCCTATTAGCAGCTGTCCCTCTGGGTTTCTTATCTGTATTCCTGCCATCTCTGTTTCCTCCTAGCTCTCCCTCTCCCTTCGTCTTCCTGTTTCCCTGTCTCTGGGTGCCTGTGTTCCTGTTCCCTCTGTGTTCTCTGTCATCAGTGTCTCTACTAGAGACAAGGGCTAGGCCTGGGTGCATGGCAGGGCGGGGCAGGGGGGGTTAGTGGCCAGACCAGGGGCCCGGGACATGAGCGCAACTTTCCAAGCTTCTCTTCCAGGCCCCTGTGGTTGGGGAGCTCCACAGAGGGAGAGATGAGTCAGCAGGGCCGCAGAATGGGGTGGGGGGGTCTAGGTGGCTATGGGAATGCCGGGGTTCCCCCGGGCCAGGGAGTTTGCTCGGGCCATCTGGGTCCTGGAACTCTGGTGAACACGAGGTGGGGGAAAGATCAGTGAGTCCCCTGAAGGTACACTGGAGGTCCCCACACTAGTGAGAGTTACAGGACGCAGTTGCAGGACTGGCAGTGCCCTCACACCACCCTTACCTATAGATTTTTATAGGAAAAGGGGGTTCCTAAGTCCCCTCTAGGAGAGCGCAGGGTTCCCTAGAGCTGTAAGATTGTAATGATAAACCCATGTGTATGTATATATGTATAGGATATTTACCATATCGAAACTGTTGTGTGATGTGAGTTTGTGTGAGTCCGTGTGTGTGTGTGTGTGTGTGTGTATTCTAGATGTCGATGAGTCTCTCTGCATGTATGTAATTGGTGTGTGCATTTTTGTGATTGAGGGTAAGGCACACACGTATACACACACAAACATATATGTGTGCTTGTCAATTTGGGCATCTGCAGAGCATATATATTTTCATCATTCAGCATGTGTGCAAGGGTATATCTGGGTGTGTCACTCATTAGATCTATATTAGAGTGTGTGTCAATCTTTATTTCAGGGGCTCTGCTCCCTGTTCACTGGGGATTCGATCTGGGGAAGCCAAACCTATTATAAGCACAAAGCGGGAGCTAGGAAACCCTTTGGATTAGGATTCTCAGAGGAGCCCAGCCGAGGAGGTGGGCAGAGGGCAGTGGTGTGGAAGGGGGCAGCTTCCTCGAGAAGTAAGGGGCTAGCAGCCTCCCACTCTCACCAGTTTAAACTCTCTCACCATCCCCACTGACCATCCCAAAAAGGGCTAAAGAGGCGTGAGGCAGGTTCCAGATTCAGCCACCTCTAACCTAGAAATCCCACTCTGATTCTCCTAGGGGAGGGAGGGAGGGAAGGGAGTGGTCCCTGTGGTTCAGCCCAGTCCTGGGGTTGAAAGATCAG
>PVJN01045520.1:0-16855 GCA_004026805.1 Lasiurus borealis
CTCCGTACCTCAGCTTTTTGCAGTTCCTCTGGGTGTCTGTGAACCCCTCTCTTTCCTTCTAGCTGTAGAACTTCCACTCAGCCAGCTTTCCTGTGGTTCTGGATGATGTCTGTTCTGTCTTTTAGTTGTAGTTTTGAAATTGTTGTGCGAGGCAGCCGTGTAGGTGTTTACCTATGCCGCCATCTTGGCTCCTCTCCCATCCTTTGCATATTCTACAAACATCTCTCTAACAACTCACCCCTCTCTCTCCTACATAATCAAGTTTCTGTCTCTACTATACATAGTCCTATCTTTTTTTTTTTTTAAAAAATCCCTTTCTTGATTTCACTTACCTCTCTAGCTACTGTCCCATTTATCTGCTTCTGTACATATAGCAAAACCTCTCAGAAAGTGTTGATTTCATTGGCAGCTCCAATTCATATCTTCCCTTTCTCTTATGAACCCATTCCAATAAAGTATTTGTTTCTACTACTTCAAAGAATTGTTCATAGAGTACAACCAATGACCTTTACTTTAATAAACATAATGGCAAATTATCAGTCCTCATTTTACTTGATCTATTAGCTGCATTTTACACAAATAATCACTCTTTACACTGATTACTTCTTGGAATACTTTCTCCAGTCGGCTTCTAGGACACCACATTCTTATGAATTACCTACCTCCTCACTCACCACTTCTTCTCAGTCTTTTTCTGATTCTTCCTCATCTCCCTGATCTCTTAGTTTGTAGTGCTGCAGAGCTCAATCCTTAAGCCTACTTTTTACCCTCTATCTAGTCTCACTCTTTGTTGATCTTATCTAGTCTCATGGCTTTAAATGCCATCTATACCAGTGCTGTCCAATAGGATTCTCTTTAGTGATGGAAATGTTCTATTATCTGTTCTGTTCAATACACTAGGCACTAACATGTGGTGATTGAGCACCAAAATGTGGCTAGTATGATTGAAGGATGAATTTTAAATTTAACTTTACTTAAATTTTAGAAGTCACATGACACTAGTGACTACCATATTGGACAGCACAGATCTGTAAATGGATCTCCCAAATCCATATTTCCAGCCCAGTCTGTTTCCTTGAACTCCAGACTTGTGCAGCCAACTGCCTAGTTGATAGTTCAATTTATATGACATCTTCACTTGAATATCTAATAGGCACTCAATATTTACATGTTGAAAACTAACTCTTGATCAGTTTTCCTCGATATTGACCCTGCTGTGGTATTCCCCATCTTATTTAAATGGCAATTCTACCCTTCTAAATTGCTTAGTCCAAAAACCTTGGCATAATTCTTTTTTTTTCAATTACAGTTGACATAAATTATTATATAAGTTTCACATGTACATCCCAGTGGTTAGACATTACCTAACTTATTAAGTAATCATCTCAATAAATCTCACATCATACATAGTTATTAGAATACTAGTAGCCCTACGCACGAATCCGCATGCCAGGAGCTCTCTGCGGGGCCTGGCCAATCCACGCCCGCTGCCCAGAGGCTCTCTGCAGCCGAGAGGCCCATCCAGAGCCAGGCACAGAATGCTTGCCTCGTTGCTACAGCAACAAAGCAAGCATTCTGCCAGGCCGCTCACATTGCCTGCTCTCAGCAGCTGTACCCTTCCCCACCCCCAAGACTGGGGGACTCCAGCAAAGCTGAGAGAACTGGGCACCTCCATCTTTGTGACAGAGTGATGGTTAATTTGCATATTACTCTTTTATTATATAGGATTATTGACTGTATTCCCTATGCTGTACTTTAGATCTCCATGAGTATTCTGTAATAACCAATTTGTATTTCTTAATCACTTCACTTTTTCACCACTACCTCCCCTCACCACAATCCCTCTCACATTTGGCAACCATCAAAAAGTTCTATCTATGAGTCTGTTTCTATTCTGTATGTTTTGTTTCCTAGATTCAATTGTGTGTGTGTGTGTGTGTGTGTGTGTGTGTGTGTGTGTGTGTTTTGTTGTTCATAGTTTTTAAATATATCTTTATTGTTAAAAATATTTTAGATGGTGAAAATATGGTGGCGGAGTAGACAGACGCGTCTGGAGCTTTGTCCCTGGGCAGAGGGAGAGAGAGCAGCTGAGAGTCGCACTGGGAGTGTTTGTTGGCAAGTTAAGAGTCAGTTATCCTCCAGGAGAAGGTGGGGGACTGCTGGACGGGGCTCTCCTGGCCAGGCAGCCCCACTGCCACAGGGTTTTTGTCTGCCGGAGACACCAGCACGAACGCGGAGACCGCAACATCTTGCAGAGGGAGGTGGATGTCTGCGGCGGTCTGAAAGCTGTGGCTGAAGCACCCACTGAACAGACGGAGACCAAGAACACCACTCTCCAATCGGGGCAGACACACACAAACTCAGAGGAGATCCACACGGAACACGGAAAGGTCAGATTTCGCCTAGGATAAGGTGAAGTCTCCTGTCCCGCAGAACAGAGACTCGCACACTGTGGGAACCAGGCTGCAGGAAAGCTGCCTCGGAGAGGTCTGCGGTTGTGGGGCAGGGTGTGATCCCTAAGTGTGGAGGAAAACTCTCCAAGCTGTTGACAGAGGGGAGCTCTGGAAAATGACTCATTTTGATCTGAGACAGAGGGACAGCCTGGGAGTTGTTGCAGTGTCCTAGCTGCAAAATCCCCACAAACCAGTTTTGAGAACCACAGAGTAGCAGGATCTGAGCACAGCCTACAGAGGTCCTGTGCTTAGTCTCAGAGGTTAATTCTGAACACTGCCACCTAGTAGATGACACACAAATTGACTCTCGCATAACCACAAAAGAATAAAAAGATTAAAACACAACTCAGCAGTGGAACACAGGGAATTGCAATACTCTCCCAACTGGGAAACAGAAGTACCAAGCAGAACAATAGCGGAAGTGAATAACCATTCTATGTTTTTATCTTTTCTTTTTAATTTTTTATTTTATTTTATATTTTTCATTTTTGCATATTTTAATTAAAAAACTATTTTTTTCTTTCCTCCTCAATTGATTTTAGCTTTTTAATTATTACATTATTGTTTTCAACTAGTATATTACTACCACCATTTTACCTTTTTGGAAAAAAACAAGTGTCATTTTATTTTCCCTTTATTTTACTTTGGGATTAGAGTTCTACATTCTATTTTCATCTTTCCTTTAGTATAATTTTACTCTATCTCAACTTTATGCCAACAAATTCCTCCTAATTTTCCCCATTTTGTTGTCTTGTTTTCTCTTTCCCTTTTCCAACTTTAGATTCTCCCTATGTTTTCTCTTAACCTGATTAAAATTTTACCCCACTTATATATCTAATTTCAAATCCCCTACTCCAAGTCTATACAAACCTCTCTCTTCTTGACTTCACTATCCACAAAGTTGTTATTCTCTATGCCTTTTTGTTGCTGTTTGCCTGAATGGTGATTATATCAATTTTTGGTACATTTTTGGTAAGACTGTTTTAGCGTATTCTGCTTGTTTTATTTTGCTTTTTGTTTGCTTTGTTTTGGTTGGTTTTTTACCTCTCTTTTCCCTTGCCTCCCTCCATACCAGTTGTTATTTGTAGTTTGTATTAATCTACAGGTACTGGTTGCCGGCATTTGTTGGGATTAGTGACTGTTCTATTGGTGATCTCTCCTTACATCTATATTTTGTTCCCCTTTTCTCCCTTGTCCTCTTTCTTTGCTCTCTGATCTTTTCTCTTTCTCTTTTCTTCTTCTTCTTCTCCTGTTTGCTTAATTGTTCATTTATTTACTTATTTTTTTCTCCCTCCCCCAATTTGATTTTGGCATTTCATTCTTTTCTTTTTTCCTCATTTTCCTCTTCTCGTTTCTCTACTTACCCCTAATTTGCCTTTCATTGGTAGTCACATTATTTGAGATTATTAACACCCTGAATACATTTCTATTCAGTGCCTTGTGTGTTATACCTGGTCATGTTGTAGTTTGTGCCTTTCAATCAACGTAGGAGAGAGAACTACATAACCAGACACCCGGAGAAGAAAGAACAGGGGCAGAAAAAGAAACAGCCAAATAAGACAGAAAGGCAGGTTTCACCAGAAAAGGAAGTAAACAAAATAGAAGCAGAAACAAGCCTGCCAGAGAAAGAGTTCAGAGAAATAATCATAAGGTGGATGAAAACAATGGAAGATAAATTCGACAATGTAAGAGCCAAGAGGAAATGAAGAAGAAGCAAGAAGAAATGCAGAAGAACATAGAAGAAATGCAGAATAATCAAGAAGAAATGAAAAATGACATCACTGCTATAAAGAACTCAATAGAAAGCATCAAAAGTAGACTAGAAGAAGCAGAGGACCGCATCAGTGAGCTACAAGACATGGTAGGAAAAAATACCCAAGTACAACAGCTTCTAGAAAAAAAAGGTTAAAAAGCAAGAGGAGAGCCTAAGGGAACTTTGGAATAACATGAAACAAAACAACATCTGCATAATTGGGGTTCCAGAAAGAGTGGAAACTGAGCAAGGATTAGAGAACCTGTTTGAAGAAATAATGACAGAAAATTTCTCCAATATAGGAAAGAAAAACCCCACACAAATCCAAGAAGCTCACAGAGTCCCAAGCAAAATGAACCCCAACAAATTGACACCAAGGCAAATTATAATTAAATTGGAAAACACCGACAACAAAGTAAGATTCTTAAAAGCAACCAGAGAGAAACAGAAAGTTACCTACAAAGGAACCTCCATAAGACTAGCTACTGATTTCTCAACAGAAACTCATCAGGCCAGAAGGGAATAGAATGAAATATACAAAGTCATGTAAAGGAAGGGTCTGAATCCAAGAATACTGTAACCTGCAAGACTTTCAATCAAAATTGAAGGTGAAATCAGAAGCTTCACAGACAAAAAAGGACTAAGGGAATATATTACCATCAAACCAGCAATGCAAGAAATGTTAAAGGGTCTGCTGTAATAAAAAGAAATAGGAAGTGAAGATGGAACTCGGGGGTAAAGACTAAAAATGGCGACAGATAAGTACTTATCAATAATAACATTAAAAGTAAACAAATTAAATGCTCCAATCAAAAGACATAGGATAACCAACTAGATAAGAAAACATGATCCATATATCTGCTGTCTGCAAGAAACCCACCTTAGGAAAAGAGATGCACACAGATTGAGGGTGAAGGGATGGAAGATGGTATTTCAGGCAAATGGAAATGAAAAAAAAGCTGGGGTTGCAATACTTATATCTGACAAATTAGATCTCAAAGTGAAGGACATAATAAGAGATAAAGAAGGCCACTTCATAATACTAAAGGGAACAATCCAACAAGAAGAAATAACTCTGGTAAACATATATGCACCCAATATAGAAGCAGCTAAATACATAAAAAAAACTCCTGGAGGATATTAAGGGAGAGACTGACAGCAATACAATCATAGTAGGAGACCTTAATACCCACTGTCACCACTGGACAAATCCTCTAAACAGAAAATCAGCAAAGGAACATCAATCATAAATGACTCACTAGACCAGAAGGAATTAATTGACATCTTCAGAACATTTCACCCCAAAGCCACAGAATATACATTCTTCTCTAGTGCACATGGGTCATTTTCAAAGATCGATCATATGTTGGGCTATAAGAATAGTCTCTTCAAATTCAAGAAGATAGAAATCTTATCAAGTATTTTCTCAGACCACAGTGGCATGAAACTGGACATCAACTATAATAAAAACAATGGAAAGAAATCAAACACATGGAGACTAAACAGCATGCTAGTAAATAACGATTGGGTAACCAAAGAGATCAAGGAAGAAATAAAAAACATCATGACAACAAATGACAATGACAACACAACAATACACAATTTATGGGACACAGTGAAAGCAGTCTTGAGAGGGAAGTTTATAGCCCTACAAGCCCAGTGCAAAAAAACAGGAAACAATGGTAATAAATTACCTAACCCTACAACTCAAAGAGCTAGAAAGAGAGCAACAATAAAAGCCCAGTGTGCTCAGAAGGAAGGAAATAGTGAAGATCAGAGCGGAGATAAACAACTTGGAGACCAAAGAAACAATTCAAAAGATCCACAAAACAAAGAGCTGGTTCTTTGAAAGGATAAACAAGATTGATGGACCTCTAGCCAGGCTTATCAAGAAGCAAAGAGAGAAGACCCAAATAAACAAAATCAGAAAAGAAAGAGGAGAAATAACAACAGACCCTGGGGAAATACAAAGGATTGTTCAAAAATACTATGAACAACTCTATTCCAACAAACTGGACAACCTGCAAGAAATGGACATTTTCCTAGATAAATATAACCTCCCAAAACTCACTGAGGAGGAAGCCAACCATCTCAATAGTCCAATAACTATGGAAGAAATTGAAGCAGTAATAAAAAAGCTTCCAGCAAATAAAAGCCCGGGACCAGATGGCTACACAGGAGAGTTTTACCAAACATTCAAGGAAGAATTAAAACCTATCCTCCTCAGACTATTCAAAAACATTCAAGAAGAAGGAACACTTCCAACACCTTCTATGAAGCCAGCATCACCCTAATACCAAAACCAGATAAAGACAACACAATGAAAGAGAATTATAGGCCAATATCTCTCATGAACATAGATGCCAAAATCCTCAACAAAATTCTAGCAAATCGGATCCAGCAGTACATCAGAAAGATCATACACCATGACCAAGTAGGATTCATCCTAGGAATGCAGGGATGGTACAATATCCGCAAATCAATAAACGTGATACATCACATAAACAAATTGAGAGATAAAAATCACATAGTCATATCAATTGATGCAGAAAAAGCATTTGACAAAATCTAACACTCTTTCTTTATAAAAACTCTCAGCAAGGTGGGAATAGAAGGATCATACCTCAACATCATAAAAGCCATAGATGATAAACCCACAGCTAACATCATACTCAATGGGCAAAAACTAAAACCATTTCCCCTAAAAACAGGAACAAGACAACGATGTCCACTCTCACCTCTCCTGTTCGACATAGTACTGGCAGTATTAGCCATTGCAATTAAACAAGAAGAAGAAATAAAGGCATCCAAATTGGAAAAGAAGTAAAGCTGTCCTTATTTTCAGATGACATGATACTGTACATAAAAAACCCAAAGGACTCCATTCCAAAACTAATTGACTTAATTAATGAATTTGGCAATGTAGCAGGATACAAAATTAATGCCAAAAAATCTGTGGCATTTCTATTCACTGATAATGAAATTACAGAAAGAGAGACTAAGAAAGCAATCCCATTTACAATCACACCAAAAAAATTAAGATACCTAGGAATAAACCTAACTAAAGAGGTAAAAGACCTATATGTAGAAAACTACAGGACACTGAAAAAAGAGATAGAGGAAGATGTTAACAGATGGAAGAGCATACCATGCTCATGGATTGGGAGAAGCAATATCATTAAAATGTCCATACTACCCAAAGCATTCTATAGATTCAATGCACTACCCATTAAAATACCAACAACATATTTCACAGACCTAGAAAGAATTCTTCATAGATTCATCTGGAACAACAACAACAAAAAAAAATGCGAATAGCCACAGCAATTTTGTGAAAGAAGAATAAAGTAGGTGGGATCTCAATACCAGATTTCAAGCTATATTACAAAGCAACTGTGTTCAAAACATCCTGGTAGTGGCACAAGAACAGATATATAGACCAATGGAATAGAATAGAGAATCCAGATATCCACCCAAACCACTATGCTCAACTAATATTTGACAAAGGAGGCATGAACATACAATGGAGTCAAGATAGCCTCTTCAATAAATGGTGGAAAATTGGACAGATACATGCAAAAAATGAAACTGGACCACCAAATTACACCAAATAAAAAAATAAACTCAAAATGGATACAGGACTTAAACATTAGAAGGGAAACCATAAAAATATTAGAGGAATCCACAGGCAGCACAATCTCAGACATATGCTGAAAGAACTTCTTCACTGATACTGCAACAAAGGCAATGGACGCTAAACAAAAAAATAAACAAATGGGACCACATCAAAATAAAAAGCCTTTGTACAGCAAAAGAAACCATAAACAAAACAAGAAAGACCATTGTATGGGAAAACATATCTGCAAATGATAATACTGATAAAGGTTTAATCTCCCACATCTATAGCCAACTTATACAACTTAATAAAAGGAAGATAAGCAATCCAATAAAAAACATGGGCAATGGACCTAAATAGGACCTTTTCTAAAGATGATAGAAGAAAGGCCAAGAGACACATGAAAACATGCTCAAAGTCACTAATTATCTGAGAGATGCAAATCAAAACGACAATCGATACCATCTCACACCTGTCAGAATGGCAATCATCAACAAATCAACAAACAACAAGTGTTGGCGAGGATGCGGAGAAAAAGGAACCCTTGTTCACTGTTGGTGGGAATACAGACTGGTGCAGCCACTGTGGAGAACAGTATGGAGTTTTCTTAAAAAATGAAAAATGGATCTCCCATTTGACCCAGCAATCCCACTCTTAGGAATTTATCCTAAGAAATTACAAACACCAATCAGAAAGGATTTATGCACCCCTATGTTCATAGCAGCACAATTTACAATAGCTACAATTTGGAAACAGCCTAGGTGCCCGTCAGCAGATGAGTGGATCAGAAAACTGTGGTATATCTACACAATGGAATTCTATGCTGCCATTGAAAAGAAGGAATTCTTACCATTTGCAGCAACCTGGATGGAACTGGAGAGCCTTATACTTAGTGAAATAAGCCAGTCAATGAAGGAGAATCACCACATGATCTCACTCATTTGTGGATAATAAAGAACATTGTAAACTGATGAACAAAAGGATAGATACAGAGGCAGTAAAGCATCAAACAGACTGTCAAATTATAGCAAGAAGATTAAGGAGAGGTGGGGTAGATAAGAGATCAATCAAAGGACTTGTATCTATGCATATAAGTATAACTAATGAACATAGACACTGGGGGGTTGGGGTATGCCTGGGAGGGAAGGGGGCAATGGGGAGATATGTATACATGTAACACACACACACCAAAAAAAAACCCAGAAAATTAAAAGGAAACAAAAAAAAAAATTACAGATGTCTCCCTCCCCCTGTTGTTCTCCTCCTCTCCACTCCTGCCCCCTGTTGTTCATAGTTTTGTTCTTTTTCTTCTTATAGAAGACCCTTTAACTTTTCATATAATGCTGGTCTGGTGGTGATGAACTTCTTTAATTTGTTATTTTCTGGGAAGCACTTTATCTGTCCTTTGCTTCTAAATGATAGATTTACTGAGTAGTGTAATCTTTATAGTAGGTCCTTGCTTTTCATCACTTTGAATATTTCTTCGCAATCTTTTCTGGCTGTAAAGTGTCTGTGGAGAAATCAGCTCATAATTTTATGGGAGCTCCCTTGTAGGTAACTAACTGCTTTTCTCTTTCTGCTTTTAAGATTCTCTCTTTGTCTTTAACCTTTTTCATTTTAATTATGATGTGTCTTGCTGTGGGCCTCTTCAGGTTCATCTTGTTTGGGACTCCCCTTCATTTCTGGGACTTGTATATCTGTATCTTTTACCAAGTTAGGGAAGTTTTCTGTCATTATTTTTTCAAATAGGTTTTCAATTTCTTGCTCTCTCTCTTCTTTGGGCACCCTGATGATGTGAATATTGGTACACTTGACGTCGTCTCAAAGGCTCCCTACAATATGCAGATTTGGGGGGGATTCCTTTTTCTTTTTGATGTTCTGATTGGCTGTCCTCTGCTTCCTTAACTTGCCAATCTCTGATTTGATCCTCTGCTTTATCTACTCTACTGTTGATTCCCTGTAATGTATTCTTTGTTTCTGACTGGATGTTTTTTATGTTTTCTAGTTCTACTTTTATGCTTCCTATCTCTTTTTGAAGTTCTCACTAAGTTCATATACACTTCCCCTGAGTTCACTGAACATCCTTATAACCAGTGTTTTGTACTTGGCATCTAGTAGATTGCTTGTCTTCATTTTGTTTACTTCTTTTTCTGGATATTTGTTCTGTTCTTTCATTTGGACATTTTTTTTTGTCTCTTCATTTTGGTAGCCTCCCTGTGGTTGTTTTTATGTATTAGTAAAGTTTCTATGTCTCCTGAGCTCAGTAGAGTGGCCCAATATAGTAAGTGTCCTGTAAGGTTCAATGGCACAACCTCCCTGATCACCCAAGCTAAGGTGTTCGAAGTGCATACCACATGTGGACTATGTACACTCTCTCCTTGTAGTTGAGCCTAGATCACTGTTGGCATGCCAATGGGAGGCATTTACTCCCAGGATATTCAGCTCCAAGCTTTAAACATTATAGAGGATCAGCTGTGCAGAGGTCCATCCCACAAAACAGGACTGAATTCAGCAAGGCTCTGGTGCTCACTGTGTCTGCTCCTTGAGTGTATCGCGTGCTTTGATGTGGTCTGAAGCTGTCCACAGGGTATGCTGGCTCTGGGACCTCCCAAGAGGGGCAGGCCACAGTCACTACCTGTGTCCTGCTTAGGGCCACTGGTCATGAACTACACAGTGATCTGCCAGTGGCTGCTACTTGTGCTGGGCTTGGAGGTACCCAGGAAATTCCAAGCTTTGATCCAAGGCTGGCTGCCACTAGTGCCAGACCTGGGGCCAATTAACAAGAGGTAAAGGAAACACAGAGGCTAGATGCTGCTTGTTTAAGAGATTTTTAGGAAAATCTGAAGCATGAGCCAAAGCACCCCATTTTTATGGAAAATCCATTGGAAATAGCTTGGGTAGGCCTGCAAGTTGGGTGGGGCAGGATCTCGGGGAATCACTAGGGTGAAGCAAATAGTGTGAAGCAGGCTGATGGACTCAGATATGGTACCTGGCTGCTAGTTCGGGGCAAGGTGGGGGTGTGGCTCATCAAAAGAACAGTGGTCCTTGGCAGCACTTCTGTTTGGGAGAAACCTGCCCCTCAACTCTTTCCCTAATGCCAGACAATTCAGTTCCTCCAAACCTGCTTGGCATAATTCTTGACTTTTCTCATATCCTACCCATATCTAATCTGTGGAAAATATTTGTCTGCCAGCTTCAAGTCTCTAAGTACAGTTATGATTTAAAAAGAAGATAAATATATCTGCCTTTGTATGTAAGTCAGTGAAGGCTTCACTGAAGAGAGATGTGAGCTGAATCTTAAAAAGATAAAAAATAAGTTAATGAGGTAAATGCCATTGTGAACAAGGATATTACTCAGAGAAAATAGTACATGAACCTTAGCCTGTTTGGCTCAGTGGATAGAACATCGGCCTGTGGACCAAAGGGTCCCAGGTTCAATTCTGGTCAAAGGCACATACCTTGGTTGCAGGCTCCTCCCTGGCCCAGACCCTGGTCAGCCTCATGCAGAAGGCAACCAATCAATGTGTTCTTCTCACATCAATGTTTCTCTCTGTCTTTCCCTCTCTCTTCCACTCTCCCTAAAAATCAATGACAAAATATCCTTGGGTGAGGATTAACAAACAAACAGTAAATGAAATTATCTAATAAGAATGAAATGACATGATATAAGGAGGAACAATAAGTAGTTCCATATGGACAGAACACTGAGTACATGGAGGGGGGCTAGCAGTGGAAAAAGTCAAGATCGGTAGAGTGGAAAGGCAAGAAATATATCCTGGGGAACAGATTGTGAACAAAGTCCAAGAGCCAGTAAAGTTAGGATCATTAACAGAATCCAATGCGTGGGCTTTATGATATATGCAAACCTCCGAAACAGAAATTTTCTGAGGGGTGAGCATAGCTTTCATCACATTCCTCCAAAGGTTCATGATTCAAAAATAGATTATAAGCCACCATAGTAAAAGGTATTAGAAAGTAATATAATCAAATTTGCATGTTAGCAAAATAACTTGAGCACAAATGGGTGGGGAGGTGGTAGAACACTTAGGTGTATATATCATGTTTTGGGGCAGATCAACAAGAAACTCAAGAAACAGGGTTTGGCCAAGACTGGTTTGGCTCAGTGATAGAGCGTCGGCTTGCGGACTGAAAGGTCCTGGGTTCAATTCCGGTTGGGGGCATGTACCTTGCTTGCAGGCACATCTCCACTGTGGGGCGTGCAGGAGGCGGCTGATCGATGTCTCTCTCTCATCGATGTTTCTGACTTTCTATCTCTCTTCTTTCCTCTCTGTAAAAAATCAATAAAATATATTTTTTTAAAAAAACAACAGGGCTTGGCTAGAGATACTGATTTTGGAGTGGCAGTGGAAGCCCACATGTGATAGAATAAGCAATAGGCATGAATTTAATTGTACAGAAAGAGTATGTAAAATGAGAAAAAGACAAACAACAAAACCCCAAGAGCATAAGAAAAGAGGACTCAGAGGAGGATTAGAAAGAACAACCAAGTGAGAGGACAATCTAGAGAAAGCAGAGTCATAGAATAAAGGGAAGAAAAAGTTTTAGGAAGGAAGAAATGATCAACATTGGCAATTGCTTTAGTGAGATCATGCAGGCAGAAGACTGAGAAGTAATCACTGCAGAGGGTATTAAATAAAGTCATCAAGTTGGTCCAACGGTTGTGGGTTATTGTTAAGCTGATTAATATTGTTAAGCTGATTAACATAAAGTCATCAGTGGACATAAAAAAATAGTTTTAGTAGTATAGATGGAACAGAAGCCAGACTGAGTCATGAATAAGTGAATTCAACAAGCCTAGGCTACTATTTCTAGAAGCATGGATATAAAGGGAAAAATATTTATGAGAATATAATGATTTTGATGGAACAAGTACTTATATATTTAGAAAAAGGAGGTAGTACAGAAAGAGCTGAAAAATAAAGAAACAAGGGGATATAAGAGAGGGATATCCCTGAGGAATCAAGAGAGGGTGGAGAGCCCTAGCTGGTTTGGATCAGTGAATAGAGTGCCAGCCTGCGGATACAAGGGTCCCAGGTTCAATTCCAATCAAGGGAACATGCCTGGGTTGCAGGCTAGATCCCCAGTGGGGGGTGTGCAGGACGCAGCCGATCAATGATTCCCTCTCATCATTGATGTTTCTATCTCTCTGTCCCTCTCCCTTCCTCTCTGAAATCAATAAAGAGGGTGGAGGCAAAGGGGGGTGGAGGAGGTGGCAGGGGGCATAAAGGGGATAAATAGTGATGGGGAAAAAAAATATATATATATCCTATATAATAAAAGCCTAATATGCAAATTGTTTGACCGGGAGTTTGACTGCTTGCTATGATGTGCACTGAGTACCAGGGGACAGTGCAGAACATGGTGGGCATTGGTGATGTGGCACTGGCAGTGGACGACAATGGAAATGCTGCTGGCTCTGATGAGCCCTGACAAGATCAGGACAGCGGGGGGGATGGTGCAGCAGATGAGCGAGCAGCACTAGGGCAAGGCCAGTGTGAGCAGGGGCCCGATTGCCCAACCGATCGCACTGCAGATGCCGACCAGCAGTAGCAGCAGGGTTGGGGCCACCGCCCAGCTCCCAGGTGCTGAGAGAGCCAGGTGGGGGGCCTGGCCCTGACTAATTGCTCCACAGGTGGGATGGTGGAGCACGTGAGGGGTGGTACCAGGCCACAGTGGGGTTGCAGGCTGGGCTGTGGGGCTGCAAGGCTGAGGGCACAAGCTGGGGCTGTGAGCCTGGAGATGCGAGCTGGGGCCCAATCTCCACAGGCATCCTGAGGGATCCCAGCCCAGCCTGCACCCTCGCGCAATTTGGGACCACTGACTCCTAACCGTTTACCTGCATGCCTGCCTGATAACCCCTAATCCCTTTGCCTGCTTGCCTGATCACCCCTAATGGCCCCTGGTATGGAAGCTTTCTCTGGAAGGACATCTAGAAGATCATTTGGCTGTCCAGTCTAATTAGCATATTAGGCTGTGTGTGTGTGTGTGTGTGTGTGTGTGTGTGTGTGTAAAGAGAGGATGGAATCCAGAGCAAAGATGAGGGGATTCATTAGACAAGATGAAAAAGGAATAAATCTGGGGGAGGAGGAGGTGTCTGGGAGCCTTAATTTTCCTATGTGAAAACTAAACAGATAATTTGCTTAAGGAACTATGGGTAAGGCCATAGGACCCAGTGAAGGATATTAAAAGCTTAAAGTCTAATGAACAAAATAAACTGATGAACAAAATAGAGCCAGAGACATAGACACATGGAACAGATTGTTGAATCTCAGAGGGAAGGTAGGGTAGGTGGGTGTATGGGAAGAAATCAACCAAAGAACTTGTATGCATGTATGCATAACTCATGGACACAGATAATACAGTGGTGAAGGCCTGGGGTGGGGGGAAGGAGGTGGTTAGAAGAGGTTAATGGGGAAAAAGGGGGACATATGTTATACTCTCAACAATAAAGGTTTTTTTTTTAAAGTTTGGAGAAGCTACAGATGAGAGAAATAAAAGAAAGCTGAAATTAGATGGAAGATCAGACAAAAGCTAGACTTTATCACTCTACAGTGGAATCAAGAAGCATAGTTGAGGACTACAGCAAGGAAGGAACCAAGATGACCAGTTATGTAAACACCAGTACTCACCGCCTTCCACAATCACATCAAAATTACAACTAAAATACAGAACAACAGTCATTCAGAACCACCTGAAAACTGGCTGAATGGAAGTCCTACAAATAGAAAAGTAAAGAAGAAAGTACATCAAACCTGGTAGGAGCGGCAGAGGCATGGAAAGGGCTGGTCTAGCACCCATGTGTGGAGGGTTTTTTTAATCAATAGAGATATCTTGGCTGCAGAGGCCTCCCATGAGGAATAAGGGATCCCAGCCCCACACCAGACCTCTCAGCCCAGTGTTCCAGAGCTGGGAAGAGAAGTCCCCATAACTTCAGGCTGTAAAAATCAGCAGGGACTATGGCTGAGTGACATAGAGGCTACTGGAGCCCCAGGCAGTTCCTTTTAAAAGGCTGACACATGGCCCTAACTGGTTTGGCTGGGTGGATAGAGAGTTGGCCTGTGGACTGAAAGGTCCCAGGTTTGATTCCAGTCAAGGGCATGTACCTTGGTTGCGGGCACATTCCCAGTTGATCGATGAAACTCATAGATGTTTCTCTCTCATAGATGTTTCTAACTCTTTATCCCTCTCCCTTCCTCTCTGTAAAAAATCAATAAAATATATTTTAAAAATAAATAAAAAAGGCTGACACATGAACTTACATGGTTCTGCTGCCTCTGAGCTCTAGTGCCAGACAGCAGCTTTGGGGGATGCAGAGACTTATAGGAAGGAACTGGATTGTCTGGAATAAGGGCATGAACCTGGGGGCAGCTCTCTGACATGTAAACAGGGGTGCTTGAAGGTATTATTATTCCTGTGCTGGAACCTCCCCACAGCGCTAACTGGCAGCCACATCCAACTCTACACATCCATAAGCGACACACTCAAGAGGTAGACTCAGTGAGCACCAAAGCCCCATTGAAGCAAGTCATGCCCCATGGGGGGGTCTCCTGCACAGCAACTCTCCCACTGCAGTCACAGCTGGTCCCCAAGGCCAATTGGCCTGGAGGTCAATTCCTGCCAGTGACACCAACAGCAATCAAAGCTCAACTACAATAAGATTGTGCACACAGCCCACACAGGGGCATACCTAGAGTGCCCAGCTCAGGTGACTGAGAAGACTGAGCCACTGGGCCCTACAGGATACCTATTACACAAGACCACTCTATCAATTCCAGGAGACATAGCACCTCTACCTAATACAAAGAAACAAACACAGGGAAGCAGCCAAAATGCAGAGATACAGAAACATGTCCAAATGAAAGAAATGGAAGTAAGCAAACTACTGAATATAGAGTTCAAAACAATAGTTATAAGGTTGCTCAAGGAACTTAGTGAGACTTTTAAGAATCTTAGTGAGAATTTCAAAGACCTGAAAAAGGACCATCAGAAAGTAAGCATACACTAACTGAAATAAAGAATATTTTACAGGGATTCAACAGTAGAGTAGAGGATGATTCTGAGAATCAAATCAACCAACTGGAACATAAGGAAGCAAAAAGCACCCAATCAGAACAAAAAGAAAAAATCTTTAAAAAATGAGCATAGTGTAAGGAGCCTCTGGGACAATTTTGCATTATGGGGGTGCCAGAAGGAGAAGACAGAGAGCAAGATATTGAAAATGTATTTGAATAAATGACAGAAAACATCCCTACTTAGTGAAAGAAATAGTTATACAAGTCCAAGAAACACAGAGTTCCAAACAAGAGGAACCTAAAGAGTCCCACACCCAAGAAACATAATTAAAATGCCAAAGGTTAAAGACAGAAAGAGAATATTTTTAAAAATATATATTTTTTTACTGATTTCAGAGAGGAAGGGAAAGGGAGAGAGAGAGAGAGAGAAACATCAAAGATGAGAGAGAATTATTGATCATATGCCTCCTGAATGCCCCCTGCTGGGCTTCTGGGCATGTGCCCTGACCAGGTATTAACAGCAACCTCCTGGTTCACAGATAGATACTCAACCACTGAGCTACACTGGCCAGGCAAAATGAGAATCTTAAAAGCAGCAAGAGAAAAGTAGTTACCTACAAGGGAGGAGTGCCCATATAACTGTCTGCTGATTTCTCAACAGAAACTTTGCTGGTTAAAAGGAAGTGGCAAAAATATTCAAAGTGATTAGTATCAAGAACCTATAACCAAGATTACTCTACCCAGCAAAGCTCTCATTTAGAATTAAAGGTCAGAAAAAGAGATTTACAAACAAAAAAAAAAGCTAAAGAAGTCCATCACCACCAAACCACTATTACATGAAATGTTGAAGGGTATTCTTTAAGAAGAGGAAGAGAAAGAAGATGAAGTAGAGATTTAAAAATATGAATACTGCCCTAACCGGTTTGGCTCAGTGGATAGAGCATCAGCCTGTAGACTCAAGGGTGCCAGGTTCAATTCCAGTCAAGGGCATGTACTTTGG
>PVJN01045521.1:0-16854 GCA_004026805.1 Lasiurus borealis
GGGGGTTCTTTCCGGGCAGCTCAGGCAGACAGGCCGTGGTCAGTGGCTCACGACCTCATCCCATGTTAACGAAGAGGACCCACTCCACGCGGTGCCTTGCATGGACGCACCCGTGTGTGTACTTTTATCACCGGTCCCCATTGATGGATGTTGAGCCGATCTCTGACTAGCTGCCTTGGTCAAGGAGATGTTTTGGGTGGTTGTATTATTGCTGAGGTGCAGGGAGGCCAGCGGGTCAGGAGACAGGTGCCGTGGGAAAGTGTTACAGCGCCCAAGAGGGGGCTCACCAGGCCGAGGAGGGCCACATGGGGATGCACCGGGGCTTTTGGGAGGCGGCGGGCAGTGAGCGGGCGGGGGAGGCACCTTGTTATGGGTGAGAGCCTTTGCTGTGGTTTTTGCAGGAGGAAGTGGGTGAGGCAGGTAAGCAGGTCTGGGACTGGCCATTTTGGGGAGCCTCAGCTGAGCAGCGTGATCAGGGCAGGGGGGCGTGTCCGGAATGCGAGAACCCTGCTAAGGAGGTGGTCAGGGCGAGGGCTCCGGAGGCACTGGCTGCCTAGGAAGGCCTGCTCCTGGGGGAGTTGTTTCCTGTCGAGGACTCGGTGGACTCTGAAAGGGGCAGTCCTCCCGGGCCAGCCAGGCCCCAGCTGTCCGAGCCTCCGGAGGGGGCTCTGCTGTGCTCGCCGGGCTCGTCTTGGGAGAAGAGGGGTTCCCCCTGAGCCCTGCCTCAGCGGCGCCCCCCCTTGCAGGAGGCCTCCTTCGAGTACCTGCAGAACGAGGGCGAGCGGCTGCTCCTGGAGGCCATGGACGAGCTGGAGGTGGCCTTCAACAACACCAGCGTGCGCACCGACTGCAACCACATCTTCCTCAACTTCGTGCCCACCGTCATCATGGACCCCTACAAGGTCTCTCTCCGGGGCCCTCGCCCGCTCCGGGCTCAGTTCCCGGGACCAGTGGCTCTTTGTGCCATGTGGCCCGGGGCACCGCCTCCTGGCGCTCGAGACTGAGTTACAAGATGCGCATGTGTGTGCGGGGGCCGCCCTCCCGCAGGTGGAAGGCAAACCCTGTAATTCTAGAGCCCCCAGCCCGGGCCTGTCCCTGTCCCACGTCACCCTCCGTGAGCGTGCTCACTTTGAGGACCGCACGGATGCCCCAAACGTTTGCACAACAAAAGGGTGCCCTGTCTCCGGGTGTAGGCTCTGAAAGAAGTCCTGGTACCTCATTCTGGCATCTATGCTGGTGCCCCTACCCCACCCGTCCCCCCACTTCCCAGCAGAGATGTGTGGGCTTGAGATGCATGATGGGATGCAAGTGGTGTCCCAAGGGAGCACGAGCTGTTGGTCACCAGCCTCCGTGTCATCTAAGTGGGGGATAAAAATGCCGGCACTGCCCTAGCCAGTGTGGCTCAGAGGATAGAGCATTGGCCTGTGGACCAAAGGGTCCCGGGTTCGATTCTGGGCAAGGGCACGTACCCCAGTTGCAGGCTTCTCCCAAGCCTGGTCAGGGTTGGTGCAGGAGGCAACCAATCGATATGTGTTTCTTATGTTGATATGTCTCTCACTCTCTAATAATCAGTGGGAGATATCCTTAGATGAGGATTAAAAAAAAAAAATGCTGGCCGATCTGAGTCATGAAACGAAAGGAGAACATGAGCCCTCAGAGCTTGGCTGGTCACTAGCAGCCAGCAGGTGTGGCCACACCCTGTGCCCGGCCTCTGCACGCGGTGACCCTCCCCGCATTGCGGTCGGTGCCAGAGCTGCTGGCGCGAGGGTGGCGGGCTCTGACACGGGACCTGCTGTGACCCGGCAGATCGAGGAGGCCGTGCGCTCCATGGTCATGCGCTACGGCAGCCGGCTGTGGAAGCTGCGCGTGCTCCAGGCCGAGGTCAAGATCAACATCCGCGAGACGGCCGCCGGCAGCGCCATCCCCATCCGCCTGTTCATCACCAACGAGTCGGGCTACTACCTGGACATCAGCCTCTACAAGGAGGTCACCGACCCCAGATCCGGAAACGTAAGGCGGGGCAGGTCCTGCCATCAGGGCAGGGGAGTGGGACGTGGCGGGAAACGCACCCAGTGGCGGCCTTGCCTGGCCATGGCGGACCCGGCAGCCCCTCTGAGCTTTGATGGTAACCGGGGGAGCCTCCGAATCCCCGAGGTTCATTCCCCTGGAAGGACAGGGGCTCCGTGGTTAATCCATTCTGGGACCCTAGTCGGATTGGATGTGGGGTGTCCTGGGTGATTACACTGCAGCCTCCCACGTCGGTTCACTTAGGGACGTGGGTATTTTCCACATCGTGTTTTAGAACAGAGTTATTTTGAAATGAAGATATCCTAAAAATGGGATATTTCCAAAAATAATACAGAGAAGTAAGTAGCACGGGAAGTTCCCATGTGCTTTCACCCAATTTCCCAATGGTAACACCGAACGTAACCGCAGGACCTCGTCAAACTAGGAAACTGACCAAGCTCAGTGCTGTCAACCCAAATTCGGACTTCCTTTGGGTTTCATCCATTTTGAGCCCTCTTGTTTGGCTGTGTGTGTGTTCGTATGTGTGCATGTGTGTGTATGTGGTACTATAATAGTTACATCCTAGGGGCTGTGTCCACATCTGCCACTGTCCGTCCCTGTGCTGGCTGCCCACAGAGACGGAAGAGAGATTAGCAAGGCCAGGCCCTCACTTTGTCCAGTGACAGGGTGTGCTCCCCGCGCAGGGATTTCACGGAGGACATGTCTCCCTCACGTTCTGTTTCCCTCCTTTCTGGTCCAGATCATGTTCCACTCCTTTGGCAAGAAACAAGGCGCGCAGCACGGGATGCTGATCAACACGCCCTACGTCACCAAGGACCTGCTTCAGGCCAAGCGGTTCCAGGCCCAGTCCCTGGGCACCACCTACGTGTACGACTTCCCGGAAATGTTCAGGCAGGCAAGTCGCGCGGCCGAGGCGCAGCACGGGCCTGGGTCTCCTTAGGGAGAAAGAGAAGTTACGTGTGACCCTTGAGCAATGTGGAGGTTAGGGTTGCCGACCCCCTGTGCCGTCGAAAGTCTTCATGTAGCCTTTGATTCCCCCAAAACTTAGCTGCTCATCTACTGCTGACCAGAAGCCTTCCTGGATAACATATTTTATATGTTACATGTATTACCTGCTGTATTCTTACAGTAAAGTAAGCCAGATGGGAAGAGCAAATGCATTTGTAGTATTTATTGAAAAAGATCTGAAGAAGTAAGTTGCAGAAGGATATGTGCAGTGCGATACCACTTATTTAAAGTTTAAGTTATGCAAATGACGACTACATGTTTAAATGTATGCATACATGATGAAGTAAAAACATGCAAGCATGCAGAGGGCTGGTAGACACTAAATTCAGGGTAATGATTCCCTGTGGGTAGGTGTGGGGAGGAGGGTCAGGGACGGGGCGAGGAGGGGTACAATAAGGGCTCCATCACATCTTATTTAAAAAGAAAATCATGCCCTAACCAGTTTGGCTCAGTGGATAGAGCATTGGCCTGCAGACTGAAGGGTCCCAGGTTCGATTCCAGTCCAGGGCATGTACCTTGGTTGTGGGCACATCCCCAGTAGGAAGTGTGCAGGAGGCAGTTAATCAGTGCTTCTCTTTCATTGGTGTTTCTAGCTCTCTATCCCTCTGCCTTTCTCTCTATAAGAAATCAATAAAATATATTTAAAAAAAGAAAAAGAAATCATAAGCAACCATGGAAAATTATGATTTGATAAAAACCATGAAGTTTATTGTTCTGCATGTTAAAAGTAGCTTGTGATTGCCTGGCCAGTGTGGTTCAGTAGTTGAGCATTAACGTCTGAACTAGGAGGTCAGTTTGATTCCCAATCAGGGCACATGCCTGTGTTGTGGGCTCAATCCCCAGTAAGGGAGTGTGCAGGAGGCAGCCAATCAATTATTCGAATCATCGATGTTTCTCTCTCTCCCTCTCCCTTCCTCTCTGAAATTAATAAAAAAATTTTTTTAAATAGGAAAAGAAAAAGTAGCTCAGGATTTAAAAAGAGAAAGAAGTAGTGAATGTGCCCCCCCCCCTACTGGTGACTCAGGGTTTTCTCTTTCCTCCCCTCTCCCCAGGCTCTCTTTAAACTGTGGGGCTCCCCAGACAAGTACCCCAAAGACATGCTGACATACACGGAGCTGGTGCTGGACCCGCAGGGCCAGCTGGTGGAGATGAACCGACTTCCCGGCGGAAACGAGGTCAGGTCTCAGCGGAGCCCGGCGCCTGGCCGGGACCGCCCTGCCCGGAAGCGTCCCCCCGGAGACGCAACCCCGCTCCCCTCGTGCGTTTGTGTCGTCACCAGGTGGGCATGGTGGCCTTCAGAATGAACCTGAAGACCCGGGAGTACCCGGAGGGGCGGGACCTCATCCTCATCAGCAACGACATCACCTTCCGCATCGGCTCCTTCGGCGTGGGCGAGGACCTGCTGTACCTGCGCGCCTCCGAGCTGGCCCGGGCCGAGGGCATCCCCCAGGTCTACCTGGCCGCCAACAGCGGGGCCCGCATCGGCCTGGCCGAGGAGATCAAGCACATGTTCCAGGTGGCCTGGGTGGACCCAGAGGACCCGCACAAGGTGCGTCAGGAGCGGGTGGCGGCGCCATTCCGCCTGCCTGGCACTGGGCCTCTGGGTGAAACAAGTTTGCCTACCACTTGCCTAGGGGAGCAATAGTGAGAGGTTAACTGGGGAACAGAATCAGACCGGGGAGACGTGCGGCCATGTGGTGAGGATGGGTGGCAAGCACTTAGCACAACGCAGATCTTGAGTTTATAGCTCTTATTAGCATGGCATTAACGTCAGACATGTTAACATATTAACACGTTAGCATTTTATTCTGCACTGTTGATATGATTTTAAAAACAGTGGCTGCCAAGGGCAGGGAAATGGATTTATAGTTTCATTGGAGTGTGTATATTTAAAATACACACACATATATATGTATATATATATATATATTTTTTTTTTTCTTAAGGGATTTAAGTACCTGTACCTGACCCCCCAAGAGTACACCCGGATCAGCTCCCTGAACTCCGTCCACTGCAAACACGTCGAGGAGGAAGGAGAATCCAGGTGAGGGACTCGGCAGGTGGCTCCCTCCTTGGCCTGGGGTCGAATCAGCTATTTCTGGGGAACCTGCCTCTTTGCCTCCGGCTGGGGTGGCCTTTCCCAGAGGGTGGTGTGTGTGTGTGTGTGTGTGTGTGTGTGGCACCGATGACTTAAATACTTGGGGAGTTCTCTAAGGTGAACCCCTCCTTGTCATCCCCAGGTAAGCCGTGCCTCTCCCAAAGATAGCACGTTACACAGGGGGACCAGATCCATTTCCCACGAAGTCCCGAGAGCCACAGGCTTACATTATAGGATCAATGAGCCAGCGGTGCCGCAGTGATTCGGCAAGCTGGGCGGGTGGGCAGGGCAGGGGTCGGCTCCCCCAAATATCACAGCTACGGCTGTCTCTTCCCAAGAAAGTGGGGGGTCTTTTGTTGCTGTTTTAGTGAGATTGACTAAGTCAGAATTCCCCAGGCTGAGTTTTCTGGAATGTTAGTTGGTAATATGTGGGAAGGAGAAGAAATTTCCATAATCAAGTAGGTCTGGGTGAGATCTAACAAGCATCTTTCCTAGGGGCCTCCCCAAAACCTTTTTTTAAAAAAAATATATATATTTTATTGATTTTTTTTACAGAGAGAAAGGGAGAGAGAGAGAGAGAGTTAGAAATATCAATGAGAGAGACACATCGATCAGCTGTCTCCCGTACATCCCCACTGGGGATGTGCCCGCAACCCAAGTACACACCCCCGATCGGAATCCAACCTGAGACCCTTCAGCCTGTACGCCGGCACTCTATCCACTGAGCCAAACTGGCTTCGGCAAAATATATTTTATTGATTTTTTACAGAGAGGAAGGGAGTGGGATAGAGAGTTAGAAACATGGGTCAGCTGCCTCCTGCACGCCCCCTACTGGGGATGTTCCGGCAACCAAGATACATACTCTTGGCCGGAATTGAACCTGGGAACTTTCAGTCTACAGGCCGATGCTCTATTTTCTGAGCCAAACCGGTTTTGGCTCCCCCAAATCGTTAACATGTTCAATGCCTTGTGAATCTTGACCAGGTTAGGAAGTACAGTGTCTCTCACACTTAGGTGGCCAGTCTTGATTGATTGATTGATTGTGAGCTAAGTAGCTTCCCCATCTCTCTGTAGACCAAATGGTATTCCAATTGCTTCAGCAAGAGGCCCGGTGGGGATGACATTTCATTAAGACAACCTCCACACGGTCTTCTAGAAACGTTAGGGCCCATCACCAAGGTCCTAGACTTCTACTTCCATCTCGCTTCTGGCTGCTCTGTCCCCTGAGTGCCCTCCTGTCCCAGGCCCTGGGGAAAGGGGTCAGCCTTGGATTTCCCTGGACCACATGGTGTGTTTTACCTCCTGCCCGGTTCTTCAAGGTACGTCATCACGGACATCATTGGGAAGGACGACGGCCTGGGCGTGGAGAACCTCAGGGGCTCGGGCATGATCGCCGGGGAGTGCTCCCTGGCTTATGACGAGATCGTCACCATCAGCTTGGTGAGTCTCCTCTGGCTCTTACTGTCTTTTATGTCTAACCTTTTATTTTAGAAAGTTTAAATATATATCTTATTGATTTTTTACAGAGAGGAAGGGAGAGGGATAGAGAGTTAGAAACATCGATGAGAGAGAAACATCGATCAGCTGCCTCCTGCACATCCCCCGCTGGGGATGTGCCCGCAACCAAGGTACATGCCCTTGACCGGAATCGAACTCGGGACTCCTCAGTCCACAGGCTGATGATCTATCCACTGAGCCAAACCAGTCAGGCTATTTTAGAAAGTTTGAGACAGTCACAAAAGGAAAGAGTTGATAATGAGGGGGCTGTCCACTGAATCACACTGACCTACTCTCACTTTATTGTAACAATACAGCTCCTAGTACATATAATACAATAGTAGTTTAATCATAGTTGTTTTGGGGGGATCGGAAGTTATTCACTGATTTTATTGAGGCGGGGTTTAGCTCTCCTAACTCCTGTGTTGTTCAAAGGTCAGCTGTGTGTGTGTGTGTGTGCATGTGTGTACACATACTCATTTATTTAGACATATTTCGGACTCCCCAGAAGTTACAGGTCAGTACAGAGAGGTCCCGTACACCTCTCCCCCAGCTCCCCCACCACGGAATCTTTCACGCAAGATAGCACCTGGTCAGAGCCGGGACATTGACCTTGGCACAGCCCTCCCACTCGGCACAGCCCTTGCTCAGATGTCCCGCCTCACACATCCTTTCGGTCATGGGAGCAGCTGCGAGAGCTCATGAATGACCCAGCTCAGAAGGGCTCCCCGCGTGCCTTGTGGGGGAGAACCAGCACATTCCGTGCCCGTGGCCTGTCAAAAGCACCCCTCTGGGTTGACTGGGTTACTCCTGGATCGGAGAGGCCATGGTCCCACGAGCCTCGAGGTCAGGCTTCGTCTCTGCTGTTGGGCCCCGACTCCGGTTGCCATCTGTGCCCCTCGGGTTGCTGCTGGGGCGGGCGGTCTCGGGAGCTCAGAGGCGACCTCTCTCCACAGGTGACCTGCCGCGCCCTGGGCATCGGGGCCTACCTGGTGCGGCTGGGCCAGCGGGTGATCCAGGTGGAAAACTCGCACATCATCCTGACGGGAGCCAGCGCCCTCAACAAGGTGACCGCCAGGGGCTGGGGTCCTTCTCCGTCCCCGCGTCCCCGGTGGTGTCTTCTCCGTGTGAAACCGGTTTCCTTCCCACCGATGTACGAGCTCTTTTCCCAGTTTGCCAATATCGGAGGCCTCTTAGGAATCCCCCCAACTCCCCGCATCTCCACGCCCCTGCCAAAAAAAAAAAAAAAAAAGGATTTGGCTCTATATTCCTGACATTTAAATTTCAAAAAATTAGTTAATTTTAAAAGTTAAGCAAATTTGTAAGACAGCACTGTACCTTGCAGAAAATGGGGAAAAGACCCCACAGGGAACTGTGCTCCTGCTGTAATTCTGGGGCGTCTCCCTCCTACCCCCTCCCTCCGGTGCTGAAGCTCAGGGAAGGTGCAGAGCCTTCTGCTTTGCTTGCTCCGAGGCAGCATCGCCTCCTTGCTGTCGAGCTTCCGCGATAGACGGTTGCTGAGATCCCGCCGAGGGGCTCCAAGTGCAGCTGGAAGCGGCAGCAGCGCCCCCTGGGGGACTGGTTAGGGATACATATTCCCAGGCCCTGTCCCAGGCCCTCCGAGTCAGAAACACGAGGGAGGAGGGTTTTGCCTTTTTATTTATTCTTTATTTTTACTGATGTCAGAGAGGAAGGGAGAGGGAGAGGGAGAGAAACATCGATGCTGAGAGAGAATCATGGAGGGGCTGCCTCCTGCACACCCCCTGCTGGGGATCCAGTCTGCAGCTGGGGCCTGTGCCCTGACCAGGCACGGAGCTGCGACCTCCTTCATAGGTCGATGCTCGGCCCCTGAGCCATGCCAGTCCGGCAGGGTTTGCTTTCGAGGTGACCACAGTCGTCATAAGTAATCGCGATCAAGGTTATCAAAGGACATGAGTGCATGTTGGAATTACCTACAAGTTACAAACACCAAAGGCCCTGATAGAATCAGACCGGGGGCAGCATCTGAGTGATTAAAAGCTGCTCCCGGTGATCCCCACGTGCCCCCAGGGCTGAGGGCCACCGAGGGAGAGGGTCCCCGGGCCGGGCCGGACCTTCTGACCCTGCCCTGTCTAAGCAGGTCCTGGGCAGAGAGGTCTACACGTCCAACAACCAGCTGGGCGGCGTGCAGATCATGCATAACAATGGCGTCTCCCACATCACCGTGCCCGATGACTTCGAGGGCGTCTACACCATCCTGGAGTGGCTGTCCTACATGCCAAAGGTGCGGCACCCCCGTGCGGCTTAGAGCCCCGAGGCGCTGTCAGGGCGTTCAGTGGCTGTGTGGTGTGGGAGCACGGGGAGCAGGGGCCCTGCAGGAGGGGCGGGTGGATGTTCCTCTATTCCTCCCTCCACCCCTCCCTCCCTCTCTGGCCCCCAACCCTGTACTCATGGTTCTTGGTCTTAAAAAGAAGAATAAAGGGCCAGTGTTGCTATTGGTGGATCCTTTAGAAGGGGGGTGGGCTGGATTTGATTCCTGGCTTCCTCCTCCGTAGCAGTCTGACCTGGGGACAACTGAGCCTCGGTTTTCTCATCTGTGAAATGGGCACAAAAATAGCCCCTTCTGCTGGGCGGGCAGCCAGCCATGGTCACCGTCAGAGGAGGGAGACGCCAGGGGCGGGCCGCAGGTGTGGCTGACACACCGGGGGGACAGAGTGGGAGACCCGGCTTTCTCTTCCAGGATAACCACAGCCCGGTCCCCATCATCGCTCCCACCGACCCCATTGACAGGGAGATTGAGTTTTTCCCATCGAGAGCCCCCTACGACCCCCGGTGGATGCTTGCAGGAAGGCCTCACCCAAGTAAGTCCCCAGCCGTTTGCCGGAGACCCGGGTCTCGGTCTCCGTCCTGGGCCTGAGATGCAGGAGCCCTGGTTTGGGGGGTGCGCCTGAGGTCCCCTGCGGAGAGCGCGGAGGGATTGAGGTTTTACTCTGCCTTTCCTGAGTGGCTGGCCAAGGAGGAGGGAACCGGCCTCCAGTTTCTGGAGCTGAGGATGGAGATGGGGTGCAGGGCAGCGAAGTCATGGAACCCCCCAAACTCTCTGTGGTTGTACAGGTGCAGAGTCCTGGCTGACACATCAGGATTTCCGAAACTGCTCCTCTCTCTGCTTTCCCTCCCTTCTTCCCTCCTCCTTTCTCTCTCTCTCTTTGGTTAAACCTTCACAACGGAGCCGTATGTGAGTTTACCCGAGACGGGCAGCTTCACCTCTTCTACATACATGCACACACACGTGCAGACACTCATGTGCACACGTGTTAACACATGCACTTGCACACACACTTTCTCTCCCTCTCCGAAAGCGGCGGGTCTGTCGCCTGGGGGTGTACGATTACACTCTGAGCACCCGGAACAGGGCGGGAAAGCCGAGCTCCCCAGAGTCGGATTTCACCGGCTGCGCCTTCAGCCTTCGGCCACCGTCCCTGCGCTTTGCGAGGTGCGGGGGGCCTGTCGGGAGGCGCCGAGCCCCGTGCGTGCTCCCCCTCCTCCGTTCCTGTTGGCCCTTCTCACCTGTGCGCACGGAGGGGGCTGGCTTTACCTTGGTTTAAAAATGTCCAGCTTCTTGCTGATGGTGTTCTCCATCCGGCCAGGCCAGTCCTCGGGCTGACCTGGAAGTGGGGCCGCCTTGTTCCCACACCTGCAACCTGAGGACCCCCACCCCCCCACCCCGCTGCCTGGTGGTCCTTATCCAGCCTGCAGCCTTGCACACCGAGGCGCGGTTCACATCATCACCTCCCTCCTGGAGCGCAGCCAGCGTTGCACCTCTCTCTCTCTCTCTCTCTCTCTCTCTCGGAAACTGAACACATTACTCTCTGTTAAATGTTATTAAGCTGCAGCCAGCAGGTTGGGGGTCACGGATGAGGTTTTGGGGGCAGATGGTTCCTTTCTGAGACGCGCCCCCTGAAGGCGCCCGTCGCTGCTTGCCTCTGGGGAGGAAGAGCCGAGCTGGATGAGGGCCTCTCTGTGTTCAGCATCGGTGGGGATTGATGGTCGGGCAGCCTATACGAACTCAATTCCTAACTCGGTATAAGTTTCGCAGGCCTGTTCAGTTTATTTATTTTTAAAATTTGTATTATTTATTTGTTTATTTCTTTGCAAGGGGTTGGGATCTCTTTGGGCTGAGGGGTCAAGGTCAGGCTGCCCTTGGAGAAACCATAGGACCTTTCGGGGGGTCCTCACCCGCCCGGCCCCTCAGCCCGGGCTCCTGCCTTCTGCCCGCAGCTCTGAAGGGGTCCTGGCAGAGTGGCTTCTTCGACCACGGCAGCTTCAAGGAGATCCTGGCGCCCTGGGCCCAGACCGTGGTGACGGGGCGAGCAAGGTAACCACCCTGAGGATGGGCAGGTGACACAGCTGGCCTCCCCCGGCCTGGGGACTCCCAGTGCTGGGACAGGTGGCCCCTGCCGGCTGGGAGGCGCTTACTGCTTGGGACCGCCGCTTTGCCACCCAGTAAACCACCTGCAGGGACGACAGCGCTGGCCCTGCGGGCCTCCGTCCCTCCCAGCCGCCGCTGCTCACTCCCAGGACACCCGCAGCGTGACAGCTGGGGCTGGGTGGGCCAATGACCCCCTGCACTGCCTAGGGGTATGCCCTGCACCGGGCTCACCTGTGCTTCGCCTTGCAGGCTGGGGGGCATCCCTGTGGGAGTGATCGCCGTGGAGACGCGGACGGTGGAGATGGTGGTGCCCGCAGACCCCGCCAACCTGGACTCCGAGGCCAAGGTGAGGGCCGGGGGCTCAGCCACAGGTGTGGGTCCCGGTGGTTGCGAACCTGCCTCTCCAGCTCAGAGGCGAGAGGAGGCGGCCTGGGACTCGGTGCCCCTTCCCCAGCTCCCTCTCTGCTGGTGGCAGAGCCTCCTACACCAGCTCTTTCTCCCTCAGAGGAGGCAGCGGGTCCCGGGAACCCTCCTGCCTCGCCCATCCCCGTGCGTGTTCCTAGGTTGGGCTTTTGCCAGGGTCCGGGGCCGAGGATCTGCCTCCGGCTCAGGCCCCTTTGAGGCTGTAAACGGGCAGCAGGCCTCACTGGGCTGCAGTGGGGGGAGGGATGCCCACCCTGGGTAGGTTGCCTGCCCGTCCCGAGTCCCGAGGCCACCCCAGGTTCAAGGGCTCAGGGGAGGCTCACGCGGCGGCTCTGTGTCGCAGATCACCCAGCAGGCGGGCCAGGTGTGGTTCCCGGACTCCGCCTACAAGACGGCCCAGGTCATCAAGGACTTCAACCAGGAGAAGCTGCCCCTGATGATCTTCGCCAACTGGAGGGGCTTCTCCGGGGGCATGAAAGGTGAGGAGCCTCCCGGGGCCCCGAACCCGCAGGGCCAGCAGCCGGGACCCCCTCCTCGGGGTGGCGACACCCTGTTTTCTGTGGATGGTCCCATTGTCATCTTAGCTGAGCGCCCTCCCCTCCCACACACACACACAACCCTGAGAATGGGAGCAGTTCTGGAAACGCCCGTCACAGAGGGGAACTGAGGGCACCTGGCGGGACTCGCCTGAGGCCACGCTGTGAGTGCCGGGGCGGGGCAGGCGGGCAGTCTGTGCCCCCGCTCGGCGGTAAGACGGGGAGACGGAGTGTCTGCCCCGCCGCCTCCGCTGTGGCCGGCAGTCAGCCCCGGGCAGTTGGCAGGTGCAGTGGCGCCAGCGGGTGCTGAGGAAAGACTGGCCTGGGAGGTGGGCAGACCTGGGGTGAGTTTTGCTAGCTGGGGCCTCTCTGAGCTCAGGGTGACCTCTCCTCGGTGAAGGGGGACACCGATAGGGCCAACCTCGGGGGGCCAAGCTCAGGATGCGCCGGGCCTGTCTCTGGCCCACGTGGTTCCGGTTGGTTTTGTTATGGGGTTAGTGTTACCGTGGAGGGTGATTGGCACTGGAGGGACAACCTGGGTGTCTCTAGGGAAGTAGCTGGGACAGGGTGGGACAGGGTGGTGGCAGCGTCAGAGTTAGAAGAGACCTTAGAGCTCGATGGCCCTCGATCTTCCCTTTACGATGGGGACACGGAGGCCAGGTCCCTGTTATAGAATAGATTGGGGAGCCTGGCCGGCGTGGCTCCGTGGCTGAGTGTCAACCTATGAACCAGGAGGTCATGGTTCGATTCCCGGTCAGGGCACATGGCTGGGGTGCAGGCTGGATCCCCATTGGGGGGTGTGTAGGAGGCAGCTGATCAGTGATTCTCTCTCATCAAGGATGTTTCTCTCTCTCCCTCTCCCTCCCTCTCTGAAACTAATAAAAATATATTTAAAAACCCACAGAGGGTAGAGCCCCTGTGCCGGGCAGTCCTGACTCTCAGCCCCGGCTCCCTTCCCGGAGCCACACAGCCTCCCCGCCGAACCCGCTCTCCCGGAGCCCAGGACCACGCCCTCTGCCTGCGCCTGAGCTCCGGCCGCAGCGCCTCACGGCGGTCTCTGCCTTTCAGACATGTACGACCAGGTGCTGAAGTTCGGGGCCTACATCGTGGACGGCCTCCGGCAGTACCGCCAGCCCATCCTCATCTACATCCCGCCCTACGCCGAGCTGCGCGGCGGCTCCTGGGTGGTGCTGGACGCCACCATCAACCCGCTGTGCATCGAGATGTACGCGGACCGGGAGAGCAGGTGGGTGCCTCGCCCTCAGCCCCGCTCAGCCTGCGCGCGTTCTCACTGCCGGTCCGGAGGCCCCCTCACCTTTGAGTCTAACCTGAAACTCGGGTCCGGTATCCAATGGGATTTGTCTCAGCAGAGCAAGCGGCAGAAGCAGAGAGGCAGTGGAGGAATTGTCTGTTCTTTCCTAACTCACACCCCTCTGCTCCCCAAGGAAGCTTGCAGTCACAGAAGGAAAGACCAAAAGCACCCGAGCTGCCTGGCAGCCAGAAGGCAAAGGGAAATACGACCTGTCCTCTGGTTCTCCCTAAACTCCGAGTCTCCCCCAAAGCTCCGGGTTCCTGTAGGGGCTGTGTTTCATCTGGTTTTATAACCCAGGGCCTGCCTGGCCCAGTCACGCCTACCGAGCGGTTGAGAAACACCGGCAAACACATGACCGAATGAATACTCGCGTGATGGGATACCAGGTCTCCAGGGAAGACACCTTGGCACAGTGAAGACTCCCTGCTCCATGCTGTGCAGGATATAAAGGCCTTGAGAGTAGTCCTGCCCAAAATATAGTGGTACCTCGAGATACGAGTGCCCTAACATATGAGATTTTTGAGATATGAGCCATCGAGCGAGCAATTTTTGCTTTGAAATACGAGCAACATTTGAGATAGGAGTCATCGCGCGGATTGGCCAGCTGCACACGACCCACCAGTTTACCGTGACTCGAGTGTCTCATAGTTTCCCACGCCTCAAGGTTACGGAACGAATTAAACTCGTATCTCGAGGTACCACTGTATGGGCATCTTATTCCTGTGTTCACACCCTTATTCATCCATGCACTCAGTGGATGGTTACTGAGCGCTTACTCTATGCCAGGCACTGCTAGATCAGCTGACCCGGTCCCGCCTCCAGTGGGGCCAGATCCTCCCGGAGGACTCGGGCCTGAGCAGCCTCCTTACCTTCTTGCTCTGGCTGCCAGGGAGCTCAGAGCAACATACACTGTCCCTCCGGGCTTCCAAGTACCAGAGGAAAAGGGGGCCGGAGGAAATGAGGGTGGTCAGAGGGCTGGACCTGGTGGGCAGCTCCCGTGGGACCGGGCTGGACTCCTCGTCGCGCCTGTGAGCGCTGTCAGGAGAGAAGCGGCAGCACCGGCCTCCGGCAGAGCAGAAATCAGGACGGTCAGCAAGGACCGGTGGAGCAGCAGGAGGCTATGCCGCGTCCTGCAGAAAGCCACTCTTAGAGCGGAAAGGCCTCCCACGGTTCAGAAAACGTTATTTTAAAAAGCGGGCCGGCCCCTCATTTTATGGACATAGAAGCAGGTGGCCAGAGAGGGAGAGAGAGTTGCCCAAGGTCACACAGCGAGCCGGTTAAAGAGCCAGGAACTGACACGCAGACGTCCTGGTCCTCTCATCTCAACCCCAAGTCTGCTGGCTGGGGGGCCCCCTTGCCTGCCTCACCCCTGCCTCCTTTTTCCTCAGGGGGGGTGTTCTGGAGCCGGAGGGAACTGTGGAGATTAAGTTCCGAAAGAAAGACCTGATAAAGGCCATGAAGAGGATCGACCTGACTTACAAGAAGCTCGTGGAGCAGTTAGGTGCGAGGGTCCGCCGTGCTCACCCCTCTGTGGTCGGCGTTGGGGGGCGGGGGGGAACTCCGCTGTGGGAGACCTCCCCAAACAGCTACAACTTGGGAGATATTTTAAATGTCCACACGTAGCCAGTCGGCCCCATCTCGCCACTGTGGGGGTGCTTCTGGATTTGGGGTGCAGTCCTGCGCCGAGGCCTGACTTGCAAACTGATTTGCACCCTGGCCCTCAGGAAAGTCTGACCTCTCGGACCCGGAGCGCAAGGACCTGGAGGGCCGGCTGAAGGCCCGGGAGGAGCTGCTGCTGCCCATCTACCACCAGGTGGCGGTGCAGTTCGCCGACCTCCACGACACGCCGGGCCGGATGCTGGAGAAGGGCGTCATTTCCGTAAGCGCGGGGAGAGGTCTGGGCTCAGTCCCTGCAGGCGGGCATCACTGGGCAGTTTCAGAACATGCAGAGCCCAGGCCAGACCAGTGACATCAGGATTGCAGGGGTGGGAGTCCGACATCAGTATTTTATTCCCCCAAATCCCCAAGAGGTTTCAGCAGGCAGTGAGGTTTGGGACCACCAGGCTGTGTGGCTGTAACTGCTGAGCCAGACCTGGGGAGCAGGGCTTCTGTCCCGTGTTCACCCCCCTCTGGCCATTGTAACCCCCGCCCCAGGCTCCCCTATCCTCCCAAGAGGACGGACGTCCCCCTATTCAGTCACCTGCTGCCCTTTGCCTCTGGGAAGCCCGTCTAGCGTCCTGGCAAAGCGCCTTCACCTCCCTGGGCCTCGGCTTCCTGGCCTGTGCAATGGGCACGATCCCAGGGCTCAGCCCCAGGCCGCCAGCGGGGACTGAGGCCGGGCTTGTCGCAGGACATCCTGGAGTGGAGGACCTCGCGCACCTTCCTGTACTGGCGCCTGCGCCGCCTGCTGCTGGAGGACCAGGTGAAGCGGGAGATCCTGCAGGTCAGCAGCGAGCTCAGCCACGTGCACATCCAGTCCATGCTGCGCCGCTGGTTCGTGGAGACGGAGGGCGCCGTCAAGGTGGGCCAGGGCGGCAGCGGCGGGTGGGTGGGCGAACGGGCGAGGGGTGGGCTGGCACAGCCGCCGCGGGCCCCTCTCTGAGGCGCCTCTGCTCCCCCAGGCCTACCTGTGGGACAACAACCAGATGGTGGTGCAGTGGCTGGAGCAGCACTGGCAGGTGGGCGACGGCCTGCGCTCCACCATCGGCGAGAACATCAAGTACCTGAAGCGGGACTCGGTCCTCAAGACCATCCGGGGGTGAGTGGCTGCCCGCCCCTCCCTGGCTGATCCGAGAGTGCAGGGCTGGGACCGGCCTCCGCTGCCTGTCCCCGAGCGGCCCCTGGAAGCCGCCACACTGCAGGCCCCGAGGTCCCCAGCACAGGCCCGGGCCCAGCCCCCAGCAAAGAGGCCGCAGCTCCTCCAGAGTCCTGGGGGTGCAGTGCCAGGGGGTGCACGGGTTTCAGGTCAGGACTGTGTTGGAATAGAAAGAGTGGCTTGTACAGGGTCACAGCCTGGGGCTGCTGGCTCCCATTCGGTACCCGCCTTTCAGGATGATTTGCTCCCAGCATCCTCATGGGGTCCCCTGGGAGGAAGGAAGTAGATCACGTGGGACCCCGTTTGGGGCATGAAGCCGGAGTTCAGGTCTCAGGAACACAACTAGTGACCTGCATAGTCCCCTGTTGCTCCTTGAGGCAGCCTAACCCCCAGGCCACATTCTCTCCTGCCCCCGCCCCCCTCCACCCCCACGGGACCGTCACTCCCCATGGCGACCACAGCAGAAGAGGTTGGGAGCTCGGGGTTCTTGCCCACCCAGGAAGGCGACACGGCCCTGCACAGCGATTCCTAGGGCCATGCTGGTGACACCCCGCCCCTCCACCCCCCTTCTCTCCCGTCCCCCGCAGCCTGGTCCAGGAAAACCCCGAGGTGGCTGTGGACTGCATGATGTACATGAGCGAGCACATCAGCCCGGCCCAGCGGGCCCAGCTCGCTCACCTCCTGTCCACCATGGACAGCCCGGCCTCCACCTGAGCGCTGCCCACGGGC